>JAXGGA010007188.1:0-64407 GCA_038373865.1 Uloborus plumipes
AAAGAATTAGAAAGATTTTGCTTAGTGACAGAAAAAAACGGGGGAGAGAAATAATATAATTATTATATTTCATATTTTTCGGCTTCAATCAAACTAAAAGTGGAAAACATTTGCTGAAGTGATTGTATTTTACTTCAGTGCAAAATAATCTTTAAATTAGTTTTAAAAACGAAAAAATACGCTTTTCGATGAACTTATAATACATCAACATGTAATATAGTTTAACCTTTAGTATTAATAATTAGTATTAAATACATTACACTCATTTTTGCAAAGAACATAATTTGTATCTACAATTCAGTGTTACATACACACAAACAACTGAAACACTTACAATTAGTTTAGCCTTTAGTATTAATATTAGTATTAAATACATTACGCTCATTTTTGCAAAGAACATGATTTGTATCTTCAATTCAGTGTTACATACACACAAACAACTGAAACACTTACAATTAGTTTAGCCTTTAGTATTAATATTAGTATTAAATTTATTACTTTTATATTTGTAAAGAACGTGCAATATATCTTTTATTCAGAATTACATACATACATACAAACAAAACCCACATGTGAAACTAATAAAAGCGTATTAAAAAGAGTGTGTAAATAAAAAAAAAAGCTAAAGTGCAACAAAATTTCTTTCAAATTAATACTCTTGAAACAATACAAGTATGATTAATCTTCTTAGATTCTTGATTGAATTTTGCCAAGACAAATTTTTTAACCGCAATTTTAAAATGTTGTCAACTGCAAAAAATAAAAACTCAGAAAAGGTTTGTCGTCACACTAATATCATCAGTCTTCTATTCTTTCAAATCCTTTTTATTAAGCCATTCAACATATCTAAAAGAAGTTTTTGCTGTTTTGCGAAGAATAAAGTCAACATTTTTTTAGATAATCCAATTAATGGCTTTCTTCTCGGATGATTAAATGCTTATTAAATAGCCAAATGAAGTAGTTATAAAAATTAACTTGACAGCACCACATAATCAGCAGAATTTTTTTGCCTCTTTTTTATGGTTTTCATTTTTTTTTTTTTTTTGAAAATTTACCACACGCTTTTATAAATTAACCTTCAATAATTAAAAGAGACAAAAAACAGTTGTAAAAAAAATATTTGTTGAAGACATTAACATTTGTTTACGGGCTAAATTAAAATTAGATTAACTGGCAAACTTTAAAGTATTTTGTTTTTCATTTATTCAACAGTGATATTTTTCGCGCAATTGATTGAAAAACTATCATCCTAATGCTTGACTTTTATCCAAAACATACATTTAAACACATAAGTGTATATTAAGTATTTTAAATTTAATGAAAACTAGGTAAACTACTATATTGAAAGGGGATTTTTTTAAGTAAAATGCTTAACATAATATGATAAGTAGTGAAAGCTCATAATTAAATGTTACATAACATGGCTTCGGTATTTATTGAAAGTAGGAATAAAACTATTTTTGTATAAAATGTCTTACTTAAATAAACAACAGTGTGTTTCTACGAAATACCAAAAAGGTCAGTTATAGCCTCCTTTCTTTTGAAAGTTTGCTTTTTTTTCCTCATCGCCCAAAAATATCCTTAACAGAGCTAAAGATGCCTTCACACAGGTAGCTAAATATATTTTAGGACTCCAGCGAGAGATCCGCCAACCTTTTTTATAGCTTCGTCTTGAAAATATGAAAATAAAAGTTTGGTTACAAAATTACAAATTGTCGCTTCGTAGCCGGAAATAAGGTAGAATTGTAAGCAGATACCGAAAAGTTCAATTACAGCGTTCGGAGACAACAGTTTCACTTATTTTGGGCTCGTCAGTTTGTAATAGCGATAATAAAACTGAAGGCAAAAAACCTCATCTGAAATGTTTTAATCTATGCATATATATTCATTAGCTATATTTAAAAAAAAAAAACAAGATTTATGTTTTTATTCAAAAGAACAGAACTTTCATGCTATGGGCTTAAAAAAATAATTGTGGTTTTTGTAATTGAAAGCACACAAGTTTCTTAACTATTATAGGAAACTAGCTGACCTGTGGGATCCTTTTTAGCGGAAATTCAAAAATTCTATTTATAAGAGCATTTTTTACAAATCAGTATATTTACTGCAAAAATATATGAGCACAAAGACCTAACATTTGCGTTTAATATTAAAAATTGTAAGCACACAGACTTTTTCTTGAAAGATATTAAAAAAGAAAGATACAAAAAATTGTTTCAAAGATATTTTAAGAAAATTTAACGTGAAGAAGCACAAAAAATGTAATAGTGTATAAAAAAAGTTATGTTGAATAGCAAAAGATGAACATCTTAATATAGGCTCTGTATTTCTATACTAAATCTCACATTATAGTTTCATTTATGTAAAATAATGCAGAAACTTTTACCTCTTTCGAAACTTATTATGAAAGTCTTACTGATTCAAAAACAATGCCTACTTAAAAGATCATACTGCTTCTAAGCAGGGAGTTCGGCTTGCATTATTATTTATATGTTTCCCTTTATTTTATTTCCTTCTAACACCCAACGTAAAAAATAAAGGAATTATAGGTCAAACATATGTATCTGTATGACTGTCTGTGTAACTCTTAAACGAAGTGACTGATTTTATTACTTCTTGTTTTTTTTGAAAGAAAACGTGATAGAGAATGCTCTGATCTAGGTTTCAGCTTCATGTGACTTAAATTATCGAACAAAACCTAAAATTATCGTTTTTCTCAACACTAGAAGTAAAATCGTTCTCGTCCATTCAAATAGTTTGTAGCAACCGAAAAATAGAAATTAAATGCGTTTGATGGAATTCATTTGGAACTTCTTACCTATACAGAATTCGAATCATAAACTTTTATAGCAGATTTTAAATAGTTCTAAGACTTTTGTCACGTAATTACTAACAATATCAGTGTCGGCTGGCAATAAAAGAAAACATGATTTAAAATTGTTAATTGCTGCCAATTTCTATTTGTTGACCAATACTTGTAAATCATTTTAACATATCGCACGCCTAGAAGAATACTGCCACAACTCAAAAACAGAAAAATTTAAGACATGGAAAAGAAATTGATATATTAAAGCAATTAGTAATGGTGCAGTCTATCATACATTAGGTTAGATCATTTCGGCTCATTTTCTTTCATAATGCTTTTGAAATAAACGTTTCTTTTTGACTTTTAAATCATGACTCTCGGTACATCTCTGAACATTCAGAGTTTCAACTTTTTGAGTTGTGACAGTATTCTTCTAGGCGTGCGATATGTTGTTGCTGTCTTGTACCTACTAGGCTGACAATCAGGGGTGCGATGCTTCACTTTTTCAACTGTACTGTAACATAGTTGGTGAAGTCCGACTTCCACAGAACTCACATGCCATAAGGACCCGTTTATAAGGTGAGAAACCACTCACAGCCCAACAACACATTTACACAAAGAAAGGACAAGGACATGAGAAAGTACATTCATTCCCAAATCAGGATTCGAACCTGGAACCTCCTCAGGTGGTCAGACTTCTCTAATCACTAGGGTGTCCAGAATTTTAGCACATAATAAAGGCTTTGAAATAAGAATTTTTAATTGTGTCTCTTGATAGGTATGAATTTTACATACCCGAATTGATCAACAAATTTATAAAAGACAGCGTAAAGTTTCTTATGCAGCCTGAAAACATTTTATATCTTAAATTTTACTTAATACGTTAAACTTTTCTAATTAAAAAAATCTCATTATAAGTTTCTTAGAGACGAAGTATAACCAATTTTCAAAAGTATTCAGTAAAAGTTTTCTTATTTCTTTATCGAGAAGTTGTCTCTACTAGAAGTTTCATAGCAAAGTACCTTTAACCACTTTAAAAACTTCCTATAAAAAATAAATATTTCACATAATTGGAATGAATTTATCTGGGTGAAAAAAATACAATACGTTTTGTTCAAAAAAAATTCTTTCTAGAAAACAAAACATAATTATTAGGAAAGCTCCATCCTCCGCGTTATAAAAGAAAATTACTTTTCTTTTTAATTTAAGGAAATTCCAGCAACTTTTTATTTCTTAAAAAGTTACCTTTCTATTAAATTCTTTAAGTGGTAGGGGAAGACCGCCTATATTGGACCCCCTAAGCACAGGAGGCCTGTGTCGCTCAATGTGAAGCAAAACAGAAATGCAAAATAGAGCATCGCAAGCTAAATTTAATCAGGAACCGCCCTAGTAGCTTATATTTTCTGAAAATATGAAAATTATTTTTTAAAAAATTATCTTATAAAAAGTTGCAAAAGTCCAATTTAGGAATATATACGCCTAAATTGAACCATGCGCTTCCTAAATTGGACTGTACGAAGAAATCATAGAATAACATATTTAAACTATACAGCTTTTTTCCAGAATTTGCAACAGAATTTCTTTTGCATCGGCTTCACTTAGGCAGTGTTGATAAACTCGCCGATGGCATTTCATACACTTAATCAGGTTTTTCACTTCGTCTCTATGACAAATATTGCAATAACAAATGTTTTGTGCAGTTTCTTGCTTCTTCTTGTGTGACTTTTTCTGCTCTATGCCTCTTTTATACGGCGTTAGAATGATTGCTGAGATAACCTTCCTTTTTGTTCCTTCTATTTCTAGGCAAAGGTGATATGTGAGCCGGCTTTACAAAATCATAGTTGGAGTTGACAATCATGTTTTGATGAGAACTATCCGTCGATTCTGCAGAACTTGTACTAGTCGTACAAGTCGTAGCTAGTTCTTGTACATGGTGTACAACTTACACCGAACATGTAACCTGTTCCGTGTTCACTTTGAGTAGTTTTATCTGGACTACTTGCCTCTAAATCTGTTGCAGCCAAATCAATGTCATTAAACACATGTCAATTAACAGGCTAAACTCCTGTTCTTTAGAATCAATTCACAGCTTTTGATATGGCCTGGATTGCGGTTTGCCTATAAGAGTTACCAAACAGTTCTCCTGTGCGATATTAGATAATGGATTTCATTAGATGTTCTCGCATCCATGTATCACATGCTCGATTAAAATATGTAGACAGAAACTGAATAAAGACCACATCAAAGTGTATGATGCGCTTAAAGAGAAATTATTATTATATAGTTCTCGTTAGCTAGGTTTATTGCATCAATGTTCTTTATGTAAGTTTCGTGCCTATCCATTAATAGACATTCTTTTTACATTGCTTGGCTTAACAGTTCTGATGAAATGTTGCATCAATTGTGTGAATTATCGTTTGTGATCCAACCTGTTTTTGAACATGCATATTGCTCACCAGGGGATGCTTTTACGATGAGCTCATATGTGAAACGTAATCTTTTGAAAATAAGCATGGGGAGCTTGCTATTCTGTTGCACTCATGTAGCAAATAACCAGTGTATTTCTACTACGTTCACCACTCATTACTGCTCCAACCTGGTGTTTATCTCTATACGTCAATATATTTTGGGGCTTTTGGACAATGAAAAGACCGGCTTCATCTGCATTGATCATTTTAGTAGCATATAAATTGTTTCTTTTTAAAATCGTTTTGAAAGCATCGAAGAATTTCATATTTTTCTCTCGGTAAACCAGCATACATTTTATTTAGGTTAAGAAATATGTTTCACAACCAGAAACTGCAGCTTAATGGATGAAGATAAAAAAAATAAATTTTAAGAAGTTGCAGCTTCTACTTGATAAAAATGTGCTTGATAAAGAAGTTTAAATGAATATCGTGAAAGGGTGTTAAAGTATGCTTAAAATAATTTTAAGTAGGCTATTAAATAAGACGAGTCACTTATTTTATGTTACCATTAATTAAAAGTCTTATTTAAAATTATATTCTTAAATTGGACCACCGGTCCAATATAGGAAAATTTTTTCGGTCCGATAAAGGAAAACACGCCATTTTTTATTCTTCGGCTCATTGCTCTGTCAAAAATTATCACAATCGGGCATATAAATACATCAATGTAATCCTTATTAAACACAGATTATAATACTGTAACAGCATTTTGCCGCAATTCACAAGTTTTTGAGTTCTCCTTCTAGAAACAAGTCCACAAAATAAGATTTCGCACGTTTTCAACACAAATCAAGCCATAACTCACGCTAAATAGTTCGAAGACTGGTGAAACTTCATACACATTGATTTTATTCCTAAAACTTCATGTTTTTACTGTTAAAGTGTAGCACAGATCTCTGTACTAGATTTTAAGCCCGAGGTCCAATTTAAGCAGTGGTCCAATATAGGCGGTCTTCCCCTACTTTTCTGCGTTTTTGCGATGTTAAAAATAGAGATGAACAAAAAACATGATTTTTTTTTTTGTTTTAATAGAACAGAAGTGTTAGTGTATTTTTCGAAATTATACCTGAGTGGGAAGAAGCAGAGAAATAACTAAACTGCTTAATTAGGAGATTTTAAGTGATTTTTTAAACCTTCAGGCAGCTCTTATTGTATAAAAGTTTTCAGAATATTTTGGAGCTATCGGTTCTGTTTTTTCCAATCCACTCCGTTTCAAGGTTTGTGTTATTTTGGGATAACTCTTGATAGCCAATGCCTAGTTACAAACAAATATTGCACGACTTGTCTTAGTACTTAGCTCGTAATTGTTACTTCCCTCCACAATTTAAGTTTTTCTTCTTTTTTTTTGGAGGGGAGGGGGATGCTTTTCTTCATAATCTAGTAATGACAAGTAGCATTTTCTGATGAGGTTTTAGCTTTAAACATCATCATCCTAACATGTTGATCGAATAGACACTAAAAACATTAGTTTGTATAAAGAAAGTAATTTATTTTCGCTATTGCATTACTCCCATACTTCGTGCAAGCGAAAAAAATTTAACGCTTTTCAATGTGAAGAAAATTAAGGCAAAAAAAGGACATTCTAAGAAAAAGAAACTTTTAGATGCAGTAAAACTTCTTGGATTCTGCAGAATCTATTATTTCTGAAATATTTTATCATTAAAAAATGTATTATATTGATAATAAAGCATTTAATGTATTTTTTATGCTTGTTTCGACGTATTAATTTGAAAATCAATAAGTAAAAACGAATGATTTTCTTTTTGTAATCCTTAAAAGTTTCTGTCTTTGATGTTTAGCAATAGAAAACATTCCTTGACAGTTCATTCACAAATAATTACTTTCAGAGCATGTGCCTAGACAATCACTATTCCAACTGCACAATCAAATGCAAAAAGAAGTTAGAAATAATTTATTTAACGTAGTTTTTATTGTATTAAAGGAAAGGGAATAATGCGTGGCGAGTTACAAACTTTTCGATAATGTAATTAAAGAAGGAAAGACAAATGTAACTGCAGAACTTAAACAGGGGTTTCCTTTAATTAATGCGTAGCTTTAGATGTTGATGCAAATACAAAAACCACTGAAAAAACCCGGGGAGTAAACTTTGCTTCGGTTTGCAATTAAAGAGGTCACATACGTTTACTTTGATTGGAAACAACCTACTCCAATTTTTCAAAAAAAAAAATAGTCCAAATGTATAATTAATCATTGTTAAGAAGAGCAAAAGTAAAGATCAGCATCAGTTTAAAAAATGTATTATGGTTTTTAAGATATAATCAGCTATAACACCCGACTCATTTTTATTTTATTTACTTATTTTTTATTATTTATTTATTTATTTATTGTTTGATGAAGTTAGTTCTTTAAAATCAAATGAACCCGCGACAAACGTGACCAAGAAGACAATGACTCTTGAAGCTTCGAAAAAAGGTAGGTATGATTAATTGTTAGGCGTCCTTTAAACTTTTTTAGCACTCTAAAGTTGGTACATTTTGTTTCGTTAAAACTATTTGAGCTTCACAGAAATTGTACTAAAAGCTATGAAAATCCTCTTTACATCAACAGTTTAATGAAATAAGTTTTTTTTTCTAGTTACATCATACTCGCTATTTTGCTTTATTTTCTTTAGTTTTGTTAACGGCAAACTGTAAGTAGTTAAGTTCCCACTGAGTAACTGTTCAAAGTATGAGGACGAGTTAGAAAATGTTTCCGCTGTTAGTAGCGGTCAGAGTTGAGTATGAAAGTCAAAAAGTAGAGTAAGACAGTATAGATAAGACATAAATTAGCTTGAAACAACGTTTCAAACACAAAGAGCAGAAACAATGCAGACACATGTTGCAGGGATTGCAACGAACGCATTTATCAATGCAAATTTTCGAGTTCATAGATGAATAGACATCTGACAAAAACCTTTTGTTGAATGTCTATTCTTCTATAAGCCAATAACACGAAAACACGTGGCTGTAGTGTACCTCCCAACTTGTGCTTTAAACATTGGTTTATCTGTTTCTATTTTAAAACCATTTTATACCAAGTTTTTTTTAACATTTTTTTAAAATTTTTATCTGCTTATAACTCTTACTTGGAATGGTTTACATACATTTTAACTTAAATAGTTCGCCGTTAACATATTTATTAAGTTATTTAACGTCCTATTTATGAGATATTTTGCAGATATGTGAGCAAAATACGACCTTACTTGGCTTTACTTTTGCAAAGTAACGTTACAGAAGACATCTGTGATCAATTTTAAGCAAATCATTTTAAAATAGTTTAATTTTATGAAAAATAAGTTCGCAAAAAAAAAACTTACTTTCTGTGGCTACCCCTGTTGGATCGTTGCTTGACTGATTTGTCTGAAAATAGCTGTCAATAAATAAATTCTGATGTCCAAATAGTGGCTATTACTGGTTTTCTTAAGAAGAAGGACTATTTAACTTGTGAAAAACAGCTTTAGTAAAATGATACATCCATTACAGGTTTTTGTATGCACTAACTAACAAGCGTCCCGTTCTTAGGCTACTGCGCATAAATGGGTTAAGCACAAAGATATTCATTCTTAAAAGTATTCTTAAAAGTAAATTTTTTGTTTCAATACTTTATTAATAATTACACTAAGTAATAATAACACTAAAGTTCCAAATAAGAGATAAAAATATTTATTACTGGTATTACTCTCGTATTAGTTCCAGAAGTAGAAAAAAACTCCTAAGGCTATAGAATTAAAAGCTCATTGAATCTATAACTTCTACGCGTATCGCGATTTAGACTGTAATGCCGATTTTTCTCTTTTTTCGAAACAGAGATAGAAAGATATATTTTGGGGTAATTTAGCTCTATCTGGAGGGTTTTCTCCAAAAACTAAAACTGTTTCAGGTTGAAATAGAGCATTTGTATGAAACTTCACAAGCAACACATTTGTTCTTTCAATAGATACACAAGGGAAAGTATACATCTTCTCGTTCTCTAAAAGCTCTTTTCTCACGAGTGGGTTTTTGTCATTCTTTTAGAATGCCTCCTAAAAAGCACTTAAAGATGAAGCAGAATCATATCTTTATAGCTCATTTTGTATCAGAGAAAAACAAACTGTTTTCATTTCTATAGTGAAGAAATGTATTTTTGTATTATTTGACTTCTAAGTAAAAGGTTTAAAAAATCCTTTATCAACAGAGTTGTTTTGAAATTACTTTCTCTAACTTGAAAAACCACCGAATTCAAGCATAAAAGAAAGAGAAATGTTTTGATATTTTCCTTTCAGTTATACTTGATTCGGATCTATAAATTTAGTTATAATTATTTATGGAAGCAGCTGTATACTTCATATCTTCATATATATATATATATATATATATATATATATATATATATATATATATATATATATATATATATATTATATATATATATATATATATATATATATATATATATATATATATATATATATATATATATATATATATATATATATATATATATATATTTTTTTTTTTTTTTTTTTTTTTTTCATTTTATGTGGCCGTCTAAATTAATAGGTACATGACTTGTAATAACTGAACAAATAAATTTTATATTAGGTAAGTCTTTTCGCTACATACTTGACTACGTTCATCTGACACGTTTCTTTTTTAATAATTTACTTTATTTAAGAAAAATTGGTTTTATTCTTATTGTGTTCTTTACCAGTTTCGTTTATTCATTTTGCTGATTTAATGTTTTTTTTTTTTTTTTTTTTTTTGATATACTCTATTTATTCTTTCGAGGAAAGGTTACCCACTTCAGTGAATTACGTACTCATCAAAAGCTGCTATCAAAACTACAAAATTTTAACAAGCTTTTTGTAACCACTACGCTTGGCAGAAAGTTTGTGTTTCAAGAACATGAAGCTTTTTGAGATGCTTTCCACTATTGAAGAAATATTCAGTTTTGAAAATAGATAAATTGCTCTAAGAGTTTAAATTTTGGCGTTTTCTTACAATTACAAATTTAACTTTCTATATTTTCTATAAGGTTTTCTTTCTGAGTGCTAACAATTGTTTCTTTTTTTAATTAACTGAAAGAATAGTTACAAATAACACACATTATCAGTGTGTTATACTTATTAATTCGTACATCCGAAGCTTAAAATATCAATGCCATCTATTCGTAAAAATACATTTTATCTATATGCACTCAAAATCGTTTATATTGGGCAAAAGACCGCAATATTTTCTCGTTATAACTGAGTGCTTGTAAAAAAGGATTGGTGAAACAAATCATTTAACTACGTATTTACTTCGTTAGTTTTAATGTTTAGTACAAAAAAGTTATAGCCTGAAAAACAGAACCATTTGCCATCTTGGCAAAAAAAGTGACTTGAAGTTTTTTGTTTTTTGCATATTAAAAGCCATTGACTATGTTAAGAATGGTACAGCTTAAAACTCTTTACATTTGCTTTTATTGTCGTTGTTTGCATTGCGTTTTCATCTGCCAGAGATTATCTGTTCATCTGCTTTAGATCAACAGATGCTTAATTTTCAAATGCTTCTCCTCTCAACAATTTCAAAATAATAATAATTAAAAAAAAAACCCTATCACTATATCACTAGTAATTAGGATTCATGACTCATAAATAACTTTCGGTTGTCTTCAAAACTTTAACCCTCTCGGCACCCTGGACCTCATATGAGGCTCCTACTTTTGAACTGAATTTTGGAAGAAGTAAACACTTAAAATGATTTTTTTTTTCACTTAGGAGCCTCATATGTGATCTACGTGAATAGGTGGAGTCACTGACGGAAAAAAAATCACTTTAACTGTTTACTTCTTCCAAAATTGAGTTCAAAAGTAGGAGCCTCATATGAGGTCCAGGGTGGCGAGAGGGTTAAAGGGTTTTTTCTGAGACAGGATAAGCAAAACGGGAATACGACAGAAATGCTAGGAATCCCATAGTACTGCCCTCTAGTAGCGTTAACTCGTTAAAACGAGTTGTGTTTCCTTACATTGCAAAAAATAAACTGTTGTTTTTACAGTATAATACCAAAAACAGAGGTTTCAGTTTAAAACTGTAAAATGCACAGTAATAAACTGTAAAACTAGCAATTTTACAGTTTATTACCCTCAAATTAGCTGTATTAAGTATACTACTGTAAAAACAACAGTATTTTTCTCGCAGCAAAAGTTCCAGTTTAAAACTGCCAAATTCACAATAATAAACTATAAAATTAGCAATTTTACAGTTTATGACTATAAAATTAGATGTATTATATTGTAAAAACAACATTTTATTTTTTGCAGTGTAGACATAACATTGTACCTATCAAATATTTTGGATTCTCGACATATCAAGGCTCGTTATAGAGGAGTTCGGATATAGTATTTTGCTTCTACGAATTTCTTTAAATTGTTGTACCCAAAAGTGATGCTTAAGTGACGTGTCAAGTCAACATCACTCTAGGAATTAACTTAACACCACATTAAAAATGCAGCAGGGAACTTTCTAAAACAGATAAGTTAGTTTTTGTGTGATTAATCAATTTAGCTTTCTTACAGAAACGCCGCAAAACAAGTGTGTTTTTATTTACAAGTATAATTTTTTTATCGTTCACTACAACAATTTTGTTCGCTCTTTGCAAAATTAAACAGTTTTCGTGAAAATGATAAATTAGATTAAGTTCATTAATTGTGATCACGAAAGTTCTCCTTTGAACCTAAAAGCTGTTTCTTTTATACTTCATTAAAAGGATTAAGGATGAATAAGTTTAATCTGAATAAATAGTATACAATCATGTGCTTTAACTAATTTAGACTCCTAAAAGAAATAATGTTAAGATAACTTTTACATGAATACATAAGTATGATAACTTATTACTAAGTTTAAATAAAGCAATACTGCTTGGAATAACTTGTATTCAAAACTACGATATATCATGAAAATACTCACGACACACAAGAATATTCAACGAACGTTTAATCACAAGAACACAAGAATGAACTAATCAAAACGATGCCAAAACCAGTAAGCTAAAGTATCATTACGATTACGATTATAAAAACCCAATATATTACAATATCCCATCCTCGTCGCCATTATGATAACTTATTACTAAGTTTAAATAACGCAATACTGCTTGGAATAACTTGTATTCAAAACTACGATATATCATGAAAATACTCACGACACACAAGAACATGCAACGAACGTTTATTCACAAGAACACAAGAATGAACTAATCAAAACGATGCCAAAACCAGTAAGCTAAAGTATCATTACGATTACGATTATAAAAACCCAATATATTACAATAAGTCACTTTTGTTAGCATTGTTTATTTAAAAAAAAAAATATTTTTCATAAAATATCATTGGGCTTAGTATGCTTCTGCAATTGCAATTCATGTTTCAACTTCATATTCTATAATATTAATCCATAATTTATATAGTCAAGCATTTTACTTACTTTGTAAAGCAGCAGTAGAAAACTTTGTGCTATGAAATGAGTAAAAATAGACAACGTTTTAAAAAGCACAAATATGTGCATTAAAAAAGTTTAAAACTCAGCAAACAGCAGTTTCGGGGCTATAAAACGCAAGCCCCATCATCAGTGCATAAAATTAAAAAGAAAAAGACAGGTTCATATGCCAAAGACTGTCACGGTTCACTTGAAAGTCTTTGGCATGTGAACCTGTGTTTTTCTTTGTATTTTTATGCACTAATGATGGGGCTTGCATTTTATATCCCCGCAACAGCTGTTTGCTGAGTTTTAAACTCTTTTTGATGCATATATTTGTATTTTTTAAAACGCTGTCTATTTTTACTCATTTTACTTACCTTCTAAAATAAAATTGCTTCCTTTAAAAAATATTGACGACTTTTTAAAATTGTTAAATAGCAATGCAGCATGTATTAAAATTTAATTAAAAACCAACTTTGACACTTGATTGAAATCTCAAATTTTTTTTATTATTTACACAAATTTCTCCCCAGATTGTATTAATAATTGCTTTGTTACTATATACAACTTTGTTACTATAACTGCTTACGATATGGAAAAAATGTTTTTTTTTTGTCTAGTCGGAGGCTTAAAACGGAAATAACACTAGTAAAGAATGTCATCGTGTCAAAGATAGCTAAGGCTCAAAAAATTACATCATATAGAACATATTACAGTACCTAACTACACTTATAAACATTACTCACTCAAGAAAAATTTTTTAAGTATATGTATGCAAGTAATTTGAACACGAAATGATTCACTAAAAATGTGCTCATTTGGAGCACAATATGATCAAAAAAGCAAACAATCAAGTGGTTACTGTGTTAAAAGTTTTACACTCACTTTTTCAACAACAAAATTTTATTTTCCGAAATCCCTCTTTGTAGAGAGGGGGAGTGTCTAAATTCTCACGTAAGTTGATTTTCTTTAAAATTATTTTCTAAAAGAAAAATAACATCTCTTGAGCAGATAATGTCATTACACTCTAAATCTGAAGCTGAGACTAGAATTTTTAAAAGCAATGTTCTGAAAACACACCATTACCTAACCTTAAAAAGAATCCCCTTCTATTTCCCAATAAAAGCTGTTCCTTGAACAAAGAATTACCATCGCTTTATAAGAAATCTTTCCCCCAAAAAAATGTGTTCTCTATTGTTTCCATATATTAACTTCTTTTCGAAACTAGGAACTGAGCAAGAGCAGTTTCCTTTCCACCCGAGTTCATCTTACGAAGCTACTTTTCAAGTTTCCTTTCGATGACTTCTTTCAATGAGTTATTTATTTCTTTCTGATTTATTTTTGACGATGTCTTTATTCGATCTTGAGTGCGAACGAAGAAAGAAATATATCTTCATGAAACAATAAATTTTTAACGCGAGTAAATATATGCGTTTTTTGCTCGTCATAACGTTTATATGATTATACTTTAGTAGGTTTGAAATAGTGATAGCTAAATGCAATATGTATATATGTAACTGAATTCCCTGGAAAAAGCCCAAGAATAAATCGGTTTTGAAAAAATATTTGCAAATTCCCTTACTAAAGCATTTTTATTGGCTTTTCTAAATTGCAAGATTTTACATTTTTATGGCATACCTATACGAGTATACCAAACAATCTGAATAACAACAAACTAATAGGGCCGTGGTAGCTCAATCAGTAAGGCGTCGGACTCGTAACCGGGGGTCCCGGGTTCGATCCTAGCCAAAGATCCACCGTCGTTACTAATGGTGGCTGGACGACGTAAAATAAGGATCTTGGTCACAAAGTCCTCCAACTGAAATGATACCTCCAGGGGTGCTGGACCAGGGGTTTGCTCGATGCTTTGTCTGTTTAAAAGAACAGAGCCCTCTGAGCTAAATCGGAATTCTACCTTAAATGTGCTCGTAAAAACAGAAGCCGTGCTTATTCCGCCTTAAATCAGGTAGATGTGTCTACTCGGGCTCGTGTTCCCGTGAGGTTTCAGAAACAACAACACAACAAACGAATGATCTACTAAAACGTACAATAGAAAAGCAAGACATTGAAATTTCCACTATAGAGATTTCAACAAGATTTGCTGGAATTTGTACCATATTTTTTGGGTTTATGGCTGTCAACTTAAATAAAAAAAGTTTACTATTTCTAAAAACAATTTTATTTTACTTTTGTGGAACATTAAAAAAGCAATTGCAAATTTCCTAATTTATTAATTTTAAACATTTTTACAGTAGTTATAAGGGTGATAAAATAGCAATTAAAATATTGACACCCCCCTGAACCCCCTAAATGTTCGCCTGATGCAGCTCAAAGAACATATGTGTACCCTAATAGTTGCTAGTGCACATTAAATATCTCATTACCAAATTCATCCAAGTATCAATTCCAATTTTATACTCGATCACAGGCTCTTCGGCTCCTAGTCTAGAGCAGAAAAAGTTAACTCTCTTAAGGTCTACACATAAGCGATAAAACCTGAATTTTTACCATCGGTACCAAAATTTCCAACAGCTCAATGTATTAAAAAGTTAGATAAATAAACTCTGTATTGTGTGGTGGATATTTGCAACTGCTTGAAAATGTGGTTATGTATTTTTCTTGGCCTTTTAATAAAATGTGTCGCATGCTGTCATTACTATCTCTTCTGGTGCTAAATCTATTTAAATATTCTTACTATACTGTCGACCTCGCTTAAACGAATACTGTCGGTTCCAAGAAATATTATTCGGCTAAACGGGGTATTCTTTTAAGCGGAAATCTTTAACGTTGCGTCTATGGCAAGAGAAATATTCTATTTCAGAATATTTTATTCCTATAAGCGGTGTATTCATTTATCCGTTACCCGATGAAGCGGCGACGACTGTAGCTTACTCACTTTCTAAAAAAGTGTATCCCTTACGTATACATATTGGCTGGACTTGATTCAGTACGTAAGTGCAGTGGTGAACAAAAAAACTGCATCACCTAGAAAAACAAACATTGTGCAATGTTAATGCATAATTTTGTGCAAATAACATTATCTTAGTTGCTGCAAAGCAAGTAGGAAGTAATTGATCATCGCGAATGCATCATGCATTGCTTTCAGCGTATTTCATGATCCGAAAGATATAAATATCTCGCCAAAGGTGAGGAAATGTGCTTTCGGTTTATTTTTGGTTGAGGTGAAAGCATGCCCGCTATGTGTACGTATGCGCGATTGACGATGAGAAAAAAAGTTTTTTCAGTTGCTTTAGCTAAAGGAGGATATTCTACACATGCAATTGCTAAAAAAATAAGTTGAAATCAATCTACTGTTTCGAGAGTGCTTAAATTTGAACGTGATTTGAATGTTCAAAGAAGAGCTGTATCAGGAAGAACAAAAAGTTCTGTCAAGAATTAAACGAGCCAACTTTCCCGACATCGACACCGGCATTATAGCATCTGATCAATATTATCTTGATTATCTAAGACTGAAAATTACGTCAAACATACCTTTTTAGTACTTAAAACTGATTTGTAAATGTAAAATATACCAATCTCATCAGATGAAATAGACACGTAAAAAGTAAATAAACGACTAAATAAAGTTTTTTCGGACCTTTTAGAGAATGTAACTGTTATAGTTCTTCCGTAGAAAAATTCCTCAATCGTTTTCAATAAATACATAAATAAATAAAAGTACAAAGAACATACACAGAAAGGAAAAAAAACCCGTTCGTTAATAAAATGTCTCGAATTTCATTTTTAATCCCTTGTCAGCTGTTAAATATAAATAAAGAATAAAATGCTCTCGCGAATGAAAAATTTTTGTTACAAAAAAAATCGTCTGCTAAAAAAAAATAATAATAATAAAAACAAAACAGATAAATAAATAAACAAAAAATCGTCTGCACAGTCAGTAATTTTCTTTCTGAGCCTGCATTTCCGCCATGTTTACGGAGTCGGAGTCGGAATCAGTCCTCACAGAAGATTATCCAGAAAAGTACTTTACATGCATTATTTATCAAAACCATTTCCTTACAAAATTAGTTTGAAGGAAATCCGCCTTTAAGCTCAGGATCTACATTTAACTTAAATTTCCCCGTAGGCGCTAATGTTAAGGTTTTTCTGAACGGTTCAACGTTGAACGAAAAATGGTTCGAATCAAAAAGCGAACTATGGGAATGAGAATCTCCGAGATCTTTCGAACAAAAAAAATTTTATTCAATTCGGACGGTTCATTTAAAAGTTATTAGGTGGGGAAAGGTTGCTTGAACGGTTCAATGTTGAACGAAAAAATGTTCAAAATTTAAATATGGTAATGAAGTATCCTTGCTGAGATCCTTCGAACAAAAAAAAAGTTTGTTTAAATCCCACTGTTCACTCAAAAGTTATTAGGGGCTTGTTTGAAGGGAGCTTGTTTAAACGGTTCAATGTTGAACGAAAAATTGTTCCAACCGAAAAGGTAAATACGGGAATGAAGTATCCTTAATAAGATCTTTCCAACAAAAACAAGTTTGTTCAAATCGGACTGTTCATTATAAAGTTAGTATCGCGGGATCGGTTGTTTGAACGGCTCAAAGTTGAACTAAAAATTGTTCAAATCAAAAAATCAAAAGTTTACAAGAAATTATGTTAACTATGCTAACAAATGCATTGAAAAGCATCTCATTTAAACTATCTAATTTCATTATTAAAAATTGCGAAAATATGTATTTTGTTTTCGTCATTTAAGAATTGAAAAATGCATAAGATATTTCTCTCTCAGTCCTCGTATTCCAAAGGAAAAATTACTTTTATACATTTAAAAAGCAATTAAACGATTTTTGCTTGTTTTGCTGTTCACAAATCAACACAAATTTGAGTTTCTAAAAAAACACTTCTATTATTTTTATACAAACTTAAAAAGAAAACAATCATGAAATTTATTTGTACATGAAGATAAAATTTTACCATCATATTTTGTTAACAATTACTTTCATTTACCCATTTTCTAGTTAAATATTTTGCTAAAATGACGTCCCTCATTTTTAAACCATAATAATTTATGCTATTTTAATTTCCCTACAGAGAATTTTTGTCTCCACATTACTGAATAAATGTTTAAATAGTTACCATGCTTTCAGAGAAATAAATAGTTAAACAAAACCATGTAATTGAAAAATATGTAAGCAATCCATTGAAATTTATTCCCCAATGCACTTCGTATAATGACTCTCATTAACTCCATGCATTTTACTTTTTTATCGAAACAAATACCTCTTTGAATCTCGTTCCGTTGGTAAGCTCAGTTTTATAATTAGGATTTATACCATTAACTCAATGTTTCAAAATGCATGTAAGCATTTTAACTACACTGGCGGAAAAAAAAATCCCAACACCAAGAAAAAATTGCCGTAGAGTAATAAAATTTGGGTAATGCAATTGTCTAGTTAACATGTTTAATTGATTAAATGTACAAGATCACTGGCTAATTTAAGCTCAAGAAAATGCTGTGCAAATGTGAAATTATGTTAATTTAATAGAGGGTGTAACCTCCAGAATTTTGAAGGCAAGCTTGCAAGCGTGCATGCATTATGTCATACAGGTGCCGAATGTCACTTTGTGGTATGGAGTTCCATGCTTGTTGCACTTGCTGTGTCAATACTAGGACCGTCATTGCTGACTGTGGATGATGCTCGAGGTGCCATCCCATGATATCCCATACGTTATCAATTGGAGACAGACCTGGTGATTTTGCAGGTCATGGTAACATGTCAGCACTCTGTAGAGCACATTGCGTTACAGCAGCGATGTGAGGGCGAGCGTTATCCGGTTGGAAAACGCGCTCTTGAATGCTACTCATGAAGGGCTGTACTACTGGTTAAATTAACAGACTGACGTCAAAATTTTCAGTCAGTGAGTTTGGGATAACCACAAGAATGCCCCTGCTATCGTAGGACATTGCTCCAGAGACCATAACTCCAGGTGTGAGTCCCGTGTGTCTAGGCCGTAGACCGCTTGGATGCAGGCGGTCCCCTGGCCTCCTTCTGACCAATATACAGCCACCACTGGCACTAATTCAGAATCTGTTTTCATCAAAAATTACAACAGATCTCCACTCCGACCTCCAGTGAGCACTGTCGTAGCACCACTGCCGTCGGAAAAGGTAATGGTTTGCAGTCAATGGAATACCGGCTACAGGCTGCCTGACTAGCTGTCCTTGAAGTAAACAGTTTCTTACCGTTCCTTGGGTCACGAGGGTACCAACTGCAGCTCGAATGTCAGCCGCAGATGCAGTACGATGCGCCACAGCCGTACGCAAGATTCTGCGATCTTCCTTCTCAGTCGTGCCACGTGGCAGCTCGGAACTCGATCTTCTTGAGGTAGTACCATCCCTTGACCACAGCTTTCAATAATCATGCATGGTGGAAACATTCCCACCCAAGTTTTTCTGCAATATCGCGAAATGAAAATCTACCTTCTCGTAGCCAAATTGTACGACCTCGTTTAAACTCGGTGAGCTGTTGATAATGGCTTCTTCGTCTTCTTAAAAGGTATTCCTGGCTAACATGAACGCAATTCGTCCAATTTCACGGAAAAATAATACACACGAGCTTCACAACACGGTTTTAAAACAAGCCTTATTTGCATGTTCTGAGTGACGCCAGCTGCGCCACACTTATGCGCGGAACACGAAATTTCAATCGATGTCATCTTTCAGTTGTATAAACACGCCTACCAAATTTCGTTTATCTAACACAAGTCTTTCTTGGTGTTGAGATTTTTTTTTCCGCCAGTGTAGTTAAGCACATGATCTCACAACATTGATTTACGTTATTGCACGTTGAAGATTAATACTTATATGGTCATAATAAGCTAAACATGGCTTAGAATTTCAAAATTAACTACCTTTCGATGGTAAACTTTGTTTTTCACAATGGTGGATGATCTACATAAATAAAGCAGAGTGTGAGTATGTGTTGGTTTGTGTGCTGGTTACCTCTTGATCAGATGTAAATATTCAGAAATACGAAATTTCTTATAGGTATATTGCATCAGATCACGACGCACCACGAAACAGTTTTCTAAAAATTTGAAATTTCTTGTTTATTTGAATTTTAGGCTAAAAATTGCTTAAAATGTCCTTTCTGCCCTGTAAAAAAACAGCTGTTGTGTTTACAGTAATACTGACAGCAGAGGTTCCAATTTAAAACTAAAGGCACAGTAATAAATTGTAAAACCAGCTATTTTACAGTTTATTGCTGTAAAACTAGCAATTTTACAGTTTATTGCAGTAAAATTATCAATTTTACCATAACATTAAATTAATTATACCATGAAAGCAACAATATAATACTGGCAGCAGAGGTTCCACTTTAAAACTGTAAAATTCACTATGATAAACTGTGAAACTAGCAATTTTACAGTTTATTACTGTAAAATCGCTGTCAAATTAACTGAATTATACTGTAGAAACAAGATCTGTTTTTTACAGTGTATGCGAGAGAATCTCCATACTACTTCGAATGTGATACCGCTGAAAAACAGGAAAAATACCACAGGCATAGTTTTTTTTATCACGGTAAAATGCAGAGTGCCTAAACTAACTAAAAAGAGAGTTGCAACCGTCTCAAGTTTTCCCAAGTAAAATCTTACTTAGGAAAAGGTTCAGCTGATGTTTTTTTTCTTTTTTTTTTCGTACGAATTATAATCATTGTGAAAAAATAACTGACGATAAAAAATGGTTTGCATTGAACTATTTTCACTGGTAAATTAAAATCCCCTGTTTTTTCTCTCAGATTTAATAGGATAGAGTACTTTTGAAATAAAGAGATTAAGATTTTGAAAGTAATTGAACTACTAAATGTTGAATTTGGGAAATAAAACTAAAGAACTGTTACTTCTTTTCTTAGTCAGTTTCCACTAAAGGAAGCCTTTTGACAAGCAAAAATTCTGGATATACTAATTCACTACAGGCACGTCATTCAGGGGGACAGAGGGGATCAATCCCCCCCCCCCTGACTTTGAGAAATCAATGTATTTACATATAAGTGGTAGTGGTTTTCGTTGTTTTCTGATGAAATTGTATTGTGATTCTACCCTTTGCCCCCCCCCCCCCCCGAAAAAACTTGAAATTACGGCTCTGATTCACTACTTTTTCAGTCATGGTTTTTATTTAAATGTACACTAGTAAAACACTTTATTATAATTTTAGTTAGCAATTGCAAATTTTATGACTTATGAAGTTTATTTGTTTGACGTAGTCAACTACATTCCCAAAGAAAGGTTTTTGAGTGCTTGAATTGACGTTAGTTTAAAAGCTGTGTCTTTCATAAAACAGTTGAAATATCTCCTAATGCGAACCAATAATACTTTTTTTTTCTTATTTCGATGAAATAAGAAAAGAATAAGATGAAATTGTAATTAGTGGAGCAAAGTGTACATTAAAAAAAAGAAATGCTTTGAACCATTTCTTTATCTGCCTCATCAATATTTGATTTTTTTATTGAAACATGTTCAGGGTTATAAATGCCTGACTTACAAAGTGCTGCAGTTTTCTTCTATCAGTTCTTAGACTTTCCGAATCAATTTTAGAAACCATAAACTGTATACGCTTTTCATAACAATACTAATACTTATTTAACATTTAATAACAACTACCGTAAAATGGGGTGTATAGGAACAGCGGGGTCAATCGGAACAAAACTTCCCGACTGTACAAAGAAATTCTTCATAAAAATATTATTGGATAAATTTTACGCCAATATTTTTTTTAGAAAGATAAGATTATAGAAAGTAGGAAAAAATTACTTTTGTCAATCTGGCAACGCTACTTTCTTCTAAGGGAAGCTGCACGTGGAATGCTAGAAAACATCACGTTTTCATAGACTGCAAAACTTCATATGCATGAACGAACTTTATTATATTTAAAAACTAAGAGTGGTATGTTTCAATTATATATGTTTCTGAACAACAGAATACCACATTAGAATTTATATTTTTAAAAATTGTGTCATAAAAATGAAGAATTCGGAGAAAAGCCATAGGAAAAAATATTAAGGGGTGAATCGGAACACTTTGTTCTGTTTTTCCAATTCAAATTTATTTGAAGGAAACTGTTCCAAAAATCAAGATTCTAATTGCAATTCTTCTAGTCAAGACAGGAACAAGGATTTATTACTGTGTGTATCTTCTTGTGATCAACTAGATCTTAGAATGACAGAAAGTTGCAGATTTAAAAAGATTTTTGCTCCAGGAGACTTCTTTTTACTTAAAATACATATGGGAAAGTCATACAGACTCTATCTGTCAAAAGTTCAGCATCCAGACAGTTATGCGAATTGAAAAAATCTTATAGGACAAACCCAAAACCCAGAGATTTCAAGAAACTAAAGAGAATAGGCAGCACTCATCCCAAAAAATGTTATGAAAAAACTTAAGCCAAGCCACAACTGCTAGTTTTAAGGACAAGTACATATTTGTGGACGATATGAGTGACTTCAATTTATGTTAAATCTTCGTATTTCAATTCAAAATCATTTCCTAAAATGAATTTTAATTTTTCATAAGTTTAAAATTATTTTGAGCTTTGACAAACCATAAACGTTTACTGGTAATAGGATAGAAGCTTTTTTTTGACAGTAACTATCTGTTCTTATTCTCCCCCGTCAATATTACTCATGTTTGTGAGACCTATTACAGGTTAAATTGAAAAAAAAAATAACAATTCTAACATCTGTTCCGATTGACCCCTATCAGCGGGGTGATTCGGAACACCCCTAAAATCCTATATAAATAAATAATAACTGTTCAAAATGTTTTGTCTTTATTTGGAATATCAAAAGTAAGGCAAGACCGAAGTTTTTACACAAAATCGAATTGAAAAAAAAATCTCTTAATTACTTTTTTTACAATCAAAGATGAAAAATGTACCGATTCACCCCATTTTACCGTATCTATTATTATAATTTCATGGTTACAAGATAACAGCAGCTTAAAAGTTTTTAAAAAACACTACAATACCAAAGACAAACAAAACATCAAACCTGAAAAGGAAGAAACACAAATACAGACAACTGAAAATTTACTATATCCAAATATTTAATGTTAAAACAATGTATATTATAATCAAAATGCCAAGGTCTTAAGGAACCTTTAATACTATAAAATTTGCGAATAAAACTTGCCACATAAATTTGGTAAGCACATTTAAAAGATTTGAACTGCATTTTCAGTTCACCTTTAAATGAAATGGTTAACTATCAAATTTATTGAAACTTCAAATGTTAAAAAGTAAATTTACAGAAAACATTCTTGCTGAAACTGAAACAATATAAGAAATAACTCTAAAAACTATCCGCAAACTCCTCTAAGCATGCAGTTTCATTTTTTCAAGAATGACTGATTTCCTCATGTCGTAGTACGCACCAAGTATATCCACTTATGACTTATTTATTTTTAGCATAAATTCGAGTTGAAGAATTGGAGTTTTTCATCAATATTTCTTTTCCTTTAATCTCTTATTTTCTAACTTTTACTGCGATAGATTTAAAATTAATCGATCAATTTGAACAATTAGAAGTAAGATTTATTCTAATTAGCAAAATTTAATTTTCTGTTTCAAACATAAGTATCAAAGTGGTTTTTTAAGGGGGGGGGGCAATTATTAATAAATTTGTAAATATAATTATCCGTTTTATTTTATTTTTCAAAAGAGATACACAAATGACATTAGGATAAATTGTTTCAAGATACTAAACAAATCTAAGCTATTCTTTATTCGTTTTAAGTTCTTGCCTTCCCTAATTGCTACTTTGCGTGCTAGTTCGAGCCGTAGAAAGAAAATTTCTAAAATGAAAAAAAAAACTGATTATGACAAAGTTTCTGCTACTTCGTTTTCTTAAGAAAATATCTTCATTTTCGGCGAAAAAAATGGGATGAAGTTACACAAAACGTGTTTTTCAGTGCATGATACTTTAAATAATTTAGCAGTTACAACGTATAATGTTAATATGCATATGTAAAATGAATATTATTTCTTGTGAGATTCAATTTATATTAATGAACTGATTATGTGCCTTGGTGCTATTTAATGAAAGTTCTTCCTAATAAATAATCAAATTTATCTACTCTGAGCGGAGCTGCTTGCCTTATCAAACCAACTGGCACTAATTACTTTTTTTTTCTAAAAATCAAAATAACCTAATTTCTAAGTCATGAAATAACTAAAATCGATTTTTATATGTTTTTGAAGGTATGATATTATCTCCTCAAAACAGAATCATGCAAATTCTTAACGCTTTCCTTTTTTTGTAGACGTCGGAAACTGGGTTGTAAATGGCTGCAAACTGCCCTATATAAGCAAGAAACAATATGAACTGGTTCTACTTTAAATAAAATTAACCTTTTGATGAAATATAGTGCTCTGCCCTTACTTGCCGATTTTCGCTCGTCCCCGAAGATTTCCTTTTAATCTTATTTCATTCGTGAACAGATAAATCATCTCCTAGGAAACAATTGGTTAAAATATGTGTAAGGACCACAATAACAAGAAAAACCCACTCACATTTCCTTAGGGAAAAGAATTTAATGTAAACACGAATTACAATTAAGACAAACAAAAAATTTTATTCTCACTCGAAGGAAAAGGAATTCAAATCTCCCCCCCCCCCTCTACCTTGTCGATGAGGAAAGAAAAGGGTATAACTAATATGCATTACAATTTGAAAAAAATATATCCTTCCCCCTCCGAAGTATTCTGGCCAGCGAGAATTATTTCATATGAAGTACTATCATCATTATAATGAGGAATTATTTTATATGAGGGACATCAAATACAAAAAGATTGGTCTTCACTGTCCTAGTGCAATCCGGTAATATTTGCCTAGTGTTTGGTTTCAGTTAGCCTAGAATTTTCTCTAAATTGGAAACTCTCATAAATTTTGATCGAACTAATTGAGAACATTAATAAACAAACTTCATCATGCGCAACAAAAAACCTCTCTACTGAGGAAAAATACTGAGGAAAATGAGATTTTTTTCTCTGTCTTTTTAACCAATGTATGGATAATTTTACAGAAAAAAAATTATTTAAAAAAGTAAATGGAAATTATTTTTAAACCAATTTCAAAATTGCATACCCAAAAGTCTAAAGCAGTTTTGTGCCAAATTTCTAGGCTACATGTGCTGTAAGGTCTGCAAGACATCCTGAAGCCACAAACACACACAATCATCAGAACTTTTTTTTTTTTTTGTATATAAATATATATTGTAGCAAAAATTATGTATTTTAAACAAAGTGAGAGTGAAAGATCGCGTTATTACGTTTACGCAACCATATTTTCTAACTAAGTTAGATAAACTGACAATGGAAAAATGCTTGCAAATATGTTTTTAATGTATTTTTATAACCCATCAAAATAGTTGATGCATATATTCTTAAAGTTTTTGTTCATGTACAGAGGCAGTATTCATATTGTTCAATATTTAATCTCTTAATTACAGTTATTTCAATCATTGAAGGTTATTGCTAAAAACAACAAATAATACTAATAAGGGTAGATCGCGTGAACATTCACACTAAATCATATCGCCTTGGCCACTTAATTTGAAAATTTTATCGCCTTAATTTGAAAATGTTGACTCGTGTGGTACACTTTTTACACATGATAACATTGCATGTATTTGATTGCTTTTGGGAGAAAGAATGCCTTTTTGTTAGACAGAGAGGTTTCTGTAAAGCAGAGCTTCCCAAACTTTTTAAGCAGCGGACCCCTTTTATGAATCAAAGTTCGGAGAGGACCCCTGTCGTTAGAGAAAGTGAAAGATAATTATTGTTCGTAGTCAATTGAACTTTAAATAAATCAACTAATAGCATATGTAGGATTTTCCGCTAGTGGGAGATTCATTTTTTCTCAACCAAATGTGAACATTGTTTGCCCCCCCCCCCCCCGCTCCCCTCAAAGTAAATGAAGTTGAAAATTTAACTTAAACCAGACCTGGGCTAGATTTCTTGACGGTTACTTTAGCGGGAGAAAAACAAATTATGGCGCATTTTGCTCGTAATCTCAATTTTACAGTCATAAATATTCAAATTTATCTTTTGTCAGTAAAAAGAAGTTCATATTTACTAATATATCTTTCGTAACAAAGACCGTAAGTTAAACTCCACTTTTACATTTGTAATATGACCCTAGTTTAAGTGCATACATTTTTGCATACTGTACCTTAAAAAAAAAAAAAAAACGCAATTTTATACGATTTGTGGCGATGTTAGAGCAGTTTTTGGGGCACCTACCCCCTGAAAATTATAAAATTTTAAGCCTTAAAAACGCGCCAGTAGGCCTTTTTTTTAGATATATTAGGAGGAGCAATAGGTCCAAGACAGCACATCAGGCGATTTTTCAAAATCCTTGCTTTAAAAAATTTCCTTTGAAATATCTTTTTGTTAACAATTAGATTAAATGAGGTATGGGGATAATCTACCGGATTATTTTTATTTTTAATTGAAGTTTCAATGAATAATTTCTTGCAATTTGCTAAATTACAGCTTTTCAAACGCACTTTTAGAGTTTGGTTATGTTAGGAAAGAGGGATATTCTTGCGCTCAACAAATTTTTTAGAAATGAAAGCGTTATAAACGTAGGAATCTGTCATTTGGGTAACGAAAGGGTGCATTAATGATCCTCGGATATTTTTAAAAATTAAAATGTACAATTTCAAACGTAGACTAACCCTGTTGATATTAAGGAAAGTGGAGGTTAGTAACTGTTCCCCAGGAAATTTTCAAAGTTATAGTTGTAAGAGCACTAATCCATACGATCAACGGTGAAGTCATGTGGGAGTGAAGTTTCTGGGACCATCTCCGGTAAAGTTCTTGAAATTGAGGTCTTAAAAGTATCTTAGAAGGTAGTTTCCAAGGCTTAGCCTGAAGTTACGTCAATCAAATATCCATATTAACATGTCAATCAAATATTCATATTAACATGTCTATCAAATATTCATATAAACATGATGACAGACAGTACGATTTTGTCAGAGCAGAAAACGGTTTGACCGGATGATCTTGCAGCAACCTGTCTCAAAATATTGAGCATGGTATAATGGGCAAATGCATACTTTGAAAAGGAAAACTCTGGTTTTCAAAAGCAAAAAAATAATTTTGAAGCATTAAAACCTTTTTTTTCTTTTTTTTCGTGATTCACCGCGGACCCCCGACTAAAGCTCGGCGAATCCCTAAGGGGTCCGCGGACCACAGTTTGGGAAGCCCTGCTGTAAAGTATTATCAGAAATTTGAGAAGGAAAATTAGTACATTTAAAGTGTGAAAATAGTCATATATATATATATAAGTTGAGCTCTTTGTCATTTTGCTAAAAATGCAAATAAGACGAGATCATTTTGAGCACCATAAAATCCAAAATGTAGACAATTACAATAAGTACAAAGCATTTTAAGACAAATATATGTGAAAAATATTTACTTAAAATTTAAGTTAGAGTCGATTATATTTATATAACATAAAAACAAAACCGAGAGAGTAAATATGAAAGTATATCATCTTAACCACCATGAAAGGTAAAATTATTTCCGACCACATTTTTTTAAGCAAAATGTTTCTCCGATTGTTTTAAAAAGAACAATCTTTCAAAATGTGCTCTGTCAAGAATCAAAAATTTATAAAACTTCTGAAACATAAAAAATTTAATACTTCTCACAGTTAAGTTTTTTTAATAAACAACGCTTTAATAGACTGGTTTAAACGTTACGTTTCAACATAACAGGGTTTTTTTTTAAGTAACAAGAATATAAAGGGGGGAAAAATCTTGTTTTCAAACTTTTTATATTTAACTCTCAAGTGTTTGGTTACACTTTTTTAATCGCTTAAAAAATAATAAAAAGAGACATATAAAGTGAAAAAAAATAATATATCACTTGGGTTTTTATTCTTATTCGCTCCCTTGATGCAACATAGAAACATTTTAGTTAATTTATTATGTAGGTTGAAAAAATGCTTCATTTGCATGCAGCACTTTCAATTAGTAAGATTGTCTTTTTAATAAGTTATTTTTTTTTAAGTTTATGTACTGAGATTTAATTAGTTTTATCATTATTACTTATTTAGTCATTTTATGACTTTACTAAGCACAAATGTATTGGATAAAAAACCATGTGAAGCAAAATAAACAACTGCAAAGCATCGTGTATTTTTTTGAAATTGTTGTCAAAAAATGCGGATTCGTTTGTATTACTATCTTTATTTGACCACCAAAATGGAAAATTTCCCTTTTAAATTTTAGTAGTGGAAAAGGCAGTGACTGAGTTTTTTGCAAACATTTTGAAGCTTATTTTTTCCAATTTTTTTATGTACTTTCCAAAGCAGCTGTTAATAGCTTTTAATAAAAACTCGTGTCTGAGCTGCAATTATTTAAACGTAAAAAACATTTAATGTATGAGTTTAAAATTAAATCTAACGTCTACCCAAAATGTCTTTCAGAACATGTGCTTTGAATGAAACACAAATTGAAGTATACATCATAAACTCTATAAATATAGTGTAATTTTATTGTTACGCTTTGGTAGGTTCATGCAAAATGTATTACTAAAAATTGTGCAGGTTTTGAAATAGCAAGAAATTTAATCATCTAAAGTGAATGAAATTGACAGTAAAAAATATGTTAAAAACACTTTGTGCGCAAATGAGTAAAAACCAAAAAGCGACGTCTAAAAGCACAAATAAGTCAAGTTAAAAATCGGCAAACATGCTTCAAAGGCATAGATTCTTCAGTGCCATGCAAGAATTGCTATATCTTGCTTGGCACTGAAGAAGGAGGCTTTATGCCTTTAAAACATGTTTGCCGATTTTTAACTTGACTTATTTGTGTTTAGACGTCGCTTTTTGGTTTTTACTCAAAAAATATGTTGTCGAATCATGTCTTATTTCTAGACACTAGACAAAGTAGGGGAGACTGGGTACGGTTGTGACAATTTTCATTTGCTCCCCCATAGATCCCTTAGCAATGCCTGTGAGCTGGTTTAAAGTTGTTTTTATGTTAAAGTGTTTATTTGCCTGCTTATAAACACTAAAATTGTCTCCATAAGTACAATAATTAACTCACAGAACCAAACTAAACAAAAAAGGAAAAAATGTCACAACCGACCCCTCCCCAGGGGCGGTTGTGACAGTGCTTGGGGTCGGTTGTGACAAGTTCAAAAATACAGCAAAACAGTCTAAATCACTTTTAATTCCAAGTAATATTAAACGTAATTCAGCATAACCTTCATCTGGGAAAGTTTAACATTTAACAATGTGTCTCGTTCAGTTGAAGTAGCCTTATACCAAGTCTTACAAAAATATCAGGTTTTTGAAATTTCGTAACGTCTGTTTTGGCAACATTATGCACATCCTGTGTGTCATAACCGTGTCTGTTCATAACAATTCTCAAGTATCAAAGAAAGATTCTACATTTATTTGTTTTATTGAAGCTTGTTACTCTTGAAAGGCTAGTTGCATGAGCTATACGAACGGACGTGAAACATTTCTATTCATAAATGAACGGGACCATTTCTCAGTAGCCATTTTACTCTCATATCTTCTTTCAGCGTATATGCAAGCTCAAAAGCACTTTATTATGAGCAATATAACCTATGCACACGTTGCTTTCATTGTGACAGCGCCGGCCGGCTCCATCGCGTTTACGAATGAATGTTTCGTAGCAAAGACTTACGATAAACGTTGCATTTCCAAAGCTGTCCGAAAGAAAAAAAAAGTTTCACTTCTTTATAAGCGTCTTTATATTTCATTAGGTCACACTGCCCTATTTTTGTCTTCTCCAAGCGTATTATGGGCATCAAATATGATAAAAACATGCTTTACTCGTGTCACAACCGTCCCCACGCAATTTGTCACAACCGACCCCAACCCACTACTTTTGAAAACAGCAATCGCCATAGCAATACAAAATAGCCTACATAAAAAGTAATCACTGCTATTTCACTATTAAGCTTCACTACTAACGGGGAGAAAACTTTCATTTCTCTATCTGTACCCATTCAACAGGAATTACTAAAAGACATCGAACAAAAAAACTTACTTTTAACTGTTAAAAATTAACCAACCCCTCTGCTAGCGTTAATGTCGCTCGATGGCTACCGCAATGCTTTGACACACATTCAGACAAACATGCTGATACTCTCTCTCTTTGCTTCAACCAGGTATTAATTCTGCCGTGGGCAGGTAAAGGGCAGTAACTGCAAAATTTTCGATTTTCATTTTTTTGCATTTTTGAAATCTATGTTACATTAGTTTTATGGTACAAGCATCTTTTTTTGGTTTTCGATGAAAAAAAATTGTTTTTTAACCAGTGGTAATTAGCAGTAACTGCATTTTTCGTTACGATGGGCAGGTAAACGGCAGTATCTGCATGTCTGTAGGATGAACATAATATGAATCGCTGTGCAAAACTTGCATCAAGCCGCAAAAACCGTTTTCCTTTGTACCTAAACTGAGCGAAAGTAGAGGTGTCCTAATGGGAGGTCACGGGAGGTCATTGGTTGCACTTGAATGTTCCCAAGGGGGTGTTTTATTCATTTTTGGGGTGAATCAGTGTTAATATCAATGCAGACTTGAGTGAGACAAATTGGCATTTCCACTTGGCGATATATCGCCAAGCTTTTGGTCGCCAAGTGCTTGTCGCCAACTTGGTAACATATCGCCAAATTGGCGACAAATTTGGCGAAAAAAATTATTTTATGAGTTTGGGCTCGATTTATCGCTTTTGGCGGTATTTTGCGAAAAATCCACTGAATGATGCTAAAATCGGCCATATTTTGAAAATGAATCGTTGTAAATCATTTTTTGCATTATTCGTGGTACATTAGGGGCGTAAATGTTTGAATTGTTATCTTGCTTATTCCAAGCACTATGTAAACACTTAAGGCATCTACTAAGAAATTTACACGTAAAAGGAAGTAGTGTGGGGTCCATACCAGGTTTTTTTCTTTCAAATAAAGTTTCTCTCCACTAGCAGACAATATTTTTCACGATTTCAAAGATACACAAGCCAAACTTGGCAGACGACAAACAAAAATGCAGCAATGAAATGATTTTATTTACATTGTTTTGTTTTCTTTTAATTACAGTTGCTTTCATACTAACAGACGATAGTTTTTGTAGTTTAATCCCTAGCTGTTTTAATAGTGCTATAAAAAAATCGTCAGCACAACAAGCATTTCAAGCGCTCTTTTCCTCAAAGTGATTTCTTGTTTTGATGCAAATTACAAAGCATTAACTGATTTGTAGTAATTTTAAAACATCTGATGTGAACGCCACACTACTTCCTTTAACGTTTAAGTTCCATAATAAATAACTCAAGTGTTAAAATAGTACATTAGAGTAAGCAAGATAACAATTCAAACATTTACACCCCCAGTTTGTCCCGAATCAATGCAAAATAATGTTTTCAATGATTTATTTTCTAAATATCGCCAATTTTAACATTATTAAGTGATTTCTTCACAAAATATGCCCAATAGCGCCAAATTGAATCCAAATTTTTTTAAAAAATCATTTTTTCACCAAATTTGTCGCCAACTTGGCGGCAAACACTTGGCTACCAAAAGTTTGGCGATATATCACCAAGTGGTTGTACCAAATCATATTACTCAATTTGCATTGAAATTAACATTGATTTAGCCCACAAAGGGGTAAAAGACCCCCTTGGGAACATTCGAATGCAACCACAAGGGGAGGTGCACAACTAGACCACCCTCAGAGCCTACATACCAAACTAGAAGCTTCTACGGCATATAGTTTTTGAGTTATGCGACATACATACGCACATACATAGAAACATACGTACGTACATACATACGTACATACAGACGTTACGAGAAAACTCATCGTAATTAACTGGGGCATGGTCGAAAAGGATATTTCGGCTGTTTATATGTTAGTAGGTACATATGCACGTGCTGATAGGTCGAAAAAACTACTCAACATTCATTCGGGGGCGAGCAAAATTAAAATATAGACCGAAATTTGAGTGAAATTTTCTTCGAGATCACAATACTTCCTTCACTAAGTAAAAGAAAGTAAAAATGGCTGAAGAATCATCGAGTTTTGCTTCATATTTTGATACAGTTTCATTATACTTTTTAATTATATTTCGCGTTCGTTTATATTAAATCTATATCAAGGAACACGGTATTTATGTATATTTTTAAATAAAACATATCATTCACAATGCAATAATATATTTCGTAATAACATATCTACTTCGCATGCTGTCGAATATGTAAATACTGGACATTTAGTAGCATACTCTGCAGTTACTGCCGACTGCCAGTCAATTCCGCATGACAATTAGAGTGAAAAGGGCAGGTAAAGGGCAGTATCTGCTTTACCTCTCTTTGCGCTTGCAAAATCAAAATTCAATCGATTACCCAAAAAATATATCGGTATAAACATATAGTATCGCTTATGTTCGAAGTTCAATGTTTTATTGATCTTTGTGGGAAATCAAAAACGCGTTTCTTCAAATATCTCGAAAACTCCTTTTTGCAGATACTGCCGTTTACCTGCCCACGGCAGAATTATGGTTTAGCTAATATAACGACTGTCACAACCGCCCCGCGTCACAACCGTCCCCAGTCTCCCCTATGTCGTTATTATAACATTCTGAATTACAAAATCTAGGGGAAGACCGCCTATATTGGACCCCCTAAGAACAGGAGGCCTGTGTCGCTAAATGTGAAGCAAAACAGAAATACAAAATGGGTCATCGTAAGCTAAATTTAATCGGGAACCGCCCTAGGAGCTTATATTTTCTAAAAATATGGAAATTATTTTTTAAAAAAATATCTTACAAAAAGTTGCAAAAGTCCAATTTAAGAATATATGCGCCTATATTGAACCATGCGCTTCCTAAATTGGACCGTACCAGGAAATCATAGAATAATTTATATTTGAACTATACATCTTTTTTCCAGGATTTGCAATAGAATTTCTTTTGCTTCGGTCTCATTTAGGCAGTGTTGATACACTCACCGATAGCATTTCATGCATTTAATCATGTTTTGCGCTTCATCTCTATGACAAATATTGCAATAACAATTGCTTTGTGCAGTTTCTTGCTTCTTCTTGTGTGACTTTTTCTGTTCTATGTTTCTTTCATACGGCGTTAGAATGATTGCTGAGATAGCCTTCCTTTTTGTGTTTTCTATTTTTTAGGTAAATTGATATGTGAGCCTGGCCTTTATAAAATCATAGTTGAAGTTGACAATCATGCTTTGATGAGAACTATCCGCTGATTATGCAGAGCTTGTACTAATTTGAGTCGTAGCTAGTTCTTGTACATGGTGTACAACAGTACAACTTACACCGAACATGTAGCCTGCTCACTTTGAGTAGTTTTATCTGGACTACTTACCTCGAACTCTGCTCCAGCCAAGTCAATGCCGCTAAACACATGTCAATTAACAGGCCAAACTCCTGTTCTTTAGAATCAACTCACAACATTTGCCATGGCCTTGATTGAGGTTTACCCATAAGAGTTACCAAACAGTTCTTCTATTTGATATTGGGTAATGGATCTCATTGGATGTTCTCGCATCCATGTATCACACACTCGATTAAAATATGTAGACAGAGGATGAAAAAAGATAACATCTTGCATGGTGTGCTTTAAGAGAAAGCATTATTTCGCTCTCGTTAACCAAGTTTATTGCATCCATGCTCTTGGTTTAACGGTTTTGATGAAATATTGTATCAATTGTGTGAGTTATATCGTTTGTGATCCAACCTTTTTTTAGACAAGCATATTGCTCACAAGGGGGTGCTTTTACCATAAGTAAATACATGGAACGTATTCTTTTGAAAATAAGCATGGGAGGGAGGGAGGTGTAGCAATTCTGTTACACTCATGCAGCAAATAGCAAGTGTGTTTCTAACACGTTCACCACACATTACTGCTCCACACTGGTATTTACTTTTATATGTCGATATATTTTGTGGCTTTTAGGCAGTGAAAAGACCGGTTTCATCTACATTGAGCATTTTAGTAGCATATTTATTGTTTCTTTTAAAAATATTTTCGAGCAAATCGAAGAATTTCATTTTTTTCCTCGGTAAACCAGCATAAATTTTATTTAAATTAATAACTATGTTTAACAACCTGAAACTGCAACTTAATGGAAAAAAAGAAAAAGAAAAAATATTTCAAGAATTTGCAGCTTCTAGAAAATGTGCTTGATTAAAAAAAAACGAATATCGTGAATAGGTGTTAAAGTATGCTTAAAATAATCTTAACTACGCTATTAAATCAGATGAGTCACTTATTTAATGTTACAATTAATGAAAAGTCTTGCTTAAAATCATATTCTTAAATTGGACCACCGGTCCAATATAGGAAAATTTTTTCGGTCCAATAAAGGAAAACATGCCATTTTTTATTCTTCAGCTTATTTCTCTGTCAAAAATTATCACAACCGTCCATGTAAATACATAGATGTGATCCTTATTGAACACAGATTATCATGCAATAACAGCAGTTTACCTCAGCTAACAAGTTTAAGTACTACCTTACTAGGTACAAGTCCGCAAAATAAGATTTTACACGTTTTCAACATAAATCATGCCGTAACTCAGGCTACACAGTTCGAAGACTGGTGAAACTTCATACACATTGATTTTATTCCTAAAACTTTATGTATCTACCGTTAAAGTTTAGCATAGATCTCTGTACTAGATTTTAAGCCCGAGGTCCAATTTAAGCAGTGGTCCAATATAGGCGGTCTTCCCCTATTCGTCTGAAGAAAACAGTAGTGTAAAAAATGCGTTTTGCAATACGTATTTTTTAGTTTATATTTAACATATTTTTCGATTTAATATACGCTATCATTCAAATTTTTAGCGATAAATTTCTTTAAAATCTTGTTGGCATTCAAAGGTACTTCTTAGATTTTTTTTCTTTTTTTTTCTAAGTAATATAAGCTTAAAGTTTATTAAACATCAGGGAAATACATTTGGAAATCATTCACTATTCCCTTTATACTTCAAGCATGTAAACATTTCTTCAAAGCCATTTATCAAACTTTTGACCAATGATTGAATGCAAAAAATATATTTAGAGAGCTATACGTGAACAGGCAATAAATCATGGAGGAATGACTTACCATGATGACAAAAAATAAATACGGAAATGTTTTTCGACATGATTACATGGTCTGGAGGTTTCTGTGTTACAAGCGGGCATTTATCATTTTGGCAAATCTGTTAATAAAAATATGACACAAAATTTTATGATTGATGACAATGGATTCTTCAAATCTATTTTTGTTTGTCCTGACTAGCTAAGGTGCCAAATAGACGTTTTTAAGCTCCATTCCGACGTTCAGAAGTTTTCTTCGCTAAATAAATTAAAATATTGTTCATAACATCTTTAAATTTATCACTAAGAATTGGATTTTCGATAACTATTCACAGAAATAGCGCATCGCAAGAAAAAATGCAATTTTGAGAATTTCCCGAAATGAAATGATATTAGGAGCTGTGCTTAGAAAAAACTGCTAGTGATTTTCGTTTCGCTTTTTTTCGAAAGTACTTATGTTAGCAAATAGTTTTATAAGAAGCAAAGAAACTACTAAACTAGATATATTAGCATGTTTTCTAAACAGAAAATTTCTTTAGCTTTTAAATATGTCTTCGTTTTGAAACTGAAGCACGCTAGACAAAAGGGTCATTTTAAACTCGTTATATTGTAAAGCTTACAAATACCTTTGTGCTATTGATGTAGTAGAGAAAATATCAACGCAAAATAGGCACAAATAAGCAGAGATACTCCAGACACGTGTTTCGGCGTTACAAGGAACGCCTTTTTCAATGCAAAAAATGTTGAGCTTCCGTTTAAATAATTGCAGCTCTGACACGAGTTTTTATCAAACGCTATTAACAGCTGCTTTGGAAAGTAGATAAAAAAATTGGAGAAAATAAGCTTCAAAATGTTTGCAAAAAACTCAGTCACTGCCGTTTCCACTACTAAAATTTAAAAGGGAAATTTTCCATTTTGGTTTATTATCTTTAGTCGGATGTCTGTGCATCCATAAGCTTAACATTTTTTGCATTGATAAAGGCGCTCCTTGTAACGCCGAAACACGTGTCTGCAGTATCTCTGCTTATTTGTGCCTATTTTACGTTGATATTTTCTCTACTACATCATTATAATGTCTTTTGAGATTTGTAAAGCTGGGACTTGGTAAAATATTTGCATTTTAACACCTCTGATAATTATTGAACGGTGCATAAAACTTGCTTTTAATGGAAAAGTAGAATTGATTACATTGAGACAAGGTGCACTATATTCTGAATTAATATTTTTTATTTATTTATTTTTTAATATTTTTACGTTATAGAATGGTAAGAGTTGTGCTTAATTTTTTACAACAAAATAGCTACCACAGAAGGAATGCGCTGAAATGGAGGAGTAATCACGTTTTGTTGATCAAAAAGTAAATTTTTAAAAAAAAATCCTGAATTTTAAAAGCAAATACAAAATCATAGTTTCAGGTAGAAGTCATATTACAGATTAAGTTTCTATATGTTAAACACTGAAACAGATATATTTGGTTTTGTGTTACATCATAAATAATTACACTGCGTTATTCAATGAGAAATAACTAAGATATCTGTAGAAAACGAAAGAAAAACTAAACTATAGTTCAACGTTCTTTAATTGTTTCAAGTGTTTTAATTGGTCAAACTATTTTTATTTATTTATTTATTTATTTATTTTTATTTATTTGTTTTTTTTTTTTATTTTTTTATTTTTTTGTTTTTTTTTTATTTATTTATTATTATTTTTTTTGCCATCTGCAATTGCCATGTCTAAAATAAAAATAGCAGGTTCCCCACCGTCTTTTAGAAATTTCCATTGGTATAGCACCCAAATGATGCCATCATTAGAACACTAAAAGTTTTACTATCAGGTACTTTTTTAATTCTTTTTTTTTCACAAACGTTATTTTTAACAGATTTCACCTTGTCCCATTAACCATGCACCCCTGAATAATTCTTTATCTCATTAAATTACGATAATGTATTTTCTAATTCAATTATGAACAATTCACTATTCATTTCAGTTATGAATAACTTATTATCTAACTTAATTATACGTAATTCAATATTCTCTTTAAATAAAAATAATTCATCGAATTCAGCTATGAAATTTAAGAAGTAAAATGAAACAAAGGAGCTAAAAGCTCAAATAAAACTTATAAAAGGATTTAAACTGGTATTAGGCTACTGAATTTGTGAATGACTAAGCGTTTCAGACACCTACAATATTTTAATTCCAGATTATTACTAAAAAGCGCAACTAAATTTTGAAATCGGGCATTTTGTCAACACAGGTTAACTAACAACTGAAAGTTGAAAACATGGGAAATTTAAGAACATGAGGCAAACACATTTTTATTAATTAAAACACTGAACAAAATAACTTCTACATTACATTTTTGCAGTTTGTTTTGGCTAAATAAACGACTATATTGCGTGAAAACTTTTAATTAAAATATACAGATTTGTATTTTTGCCCCATAAGGAGACCAGGAAAATTCAAGCTTAGCCAACCACAAATCAATAGAAGCCACTGCATTTCAGTAGCCTCAAAGTAATTAGGTTGATCACTTATTTATCAATACAGCACTGGTAAGTATAGTCATTTATTCACAACCCAAAGATATGTAATCATAACACAGAGACATTTATTTGCAAAATCAGTTGAATGGTCTTATTAATGATCTGCCATAGCGCGGTGTTACTGATGTGATTAAGCAGCAGTAATTATTACAAGCAGAACGCAACTAATTGAAATAGTTGACAAGCTTACATTTCTCACCTGAATGAGTAGTATATCAAGCAATGTATTCATAAGGAAAAATAAATTACCAACAAGGTTTTTCTTATTGATTATAAGTATTTTTTAATCTTTAAAGTTAAAATTTTAACCTCATAAATTACACGAGAGCATTTTACAGTTTTGCACGTTGTGAACATCAGGAAGCATTTCACTTAAGTTTTTGACTAGAAACATTAAATCAGGTAACCTAAAAACTGCTCTTCGTCTTCAAGTAACGAGCAAAGTTGGATAACTTCTGAAATTTGCCTTTAAAACCTTCACAACTTTTTCTGAAACATGAAACCTTTTTTGAGTTTATGAATTTATTATAAAGGTTTAAGTAAATGGAAGAAAAGAACCAGCAGCAATAGTGCTATTAATTTTTAATTCTTTTTTCTTCCTTTGAAAGAAATCATTAAGACACAATCCATCAAATTAATCGAATGTTTCTTTCTTTTTTTAGCATTTAGAAAATGTTTTGTTAAACATATGAAAATAAGAAAGCGTTCGAAGACAGCGTTGTGTTTCCTTTTTTATTCTTCTTAAAAGAATTTTTCTTTTATATACATTCTTCGTTCAAAAAAGAACTACACCCTGTATTTATTTTTTTTACGAGCCTCTTCCCATCCAAAGAATATTTTTTTTCATACAAAAATGGGGTTGCAGGGTAGCGAAAACGCAGTTTTTTAATAAGGAAGAAAAGCTTCTTACTTCAGTGATGAAACTTTAACAGAAATATTACAATTAAAACGAAAAAGAACTTTTTATTCCCCTTTGTTTATTGGGTTTTTTTTCGCGTGTTTTGGTAACATTAATTTCCTTATTCAAAAAAGCTTTGCAGCCCTAACACATAATAAAAAAATCCATTTAAGTTATTATTTTCACTTTCATTTCGTTCTTTTTTTAGGGGTGGTTGTTTTTTTTGTAGTTTTCAAACGTACTTTTCAGTCACAGAAAGTAATTAATCAGTGTTATCTAAATTCGGAGAGGGGGGGGTATCTACAAGAAGGAAAAATAAATATCAAATCTTGGTTCACTACAAACTTTTTTAAATACCTTACTTTATTTCTTCTATTGTTTACACTGATATTTTCATTCTTAATGTATCTGAACATAATAAGTGCATTTGTAAAAAAAACTCTTACATACCGTACCAATGATTTATAACTATTTGCAAAAAGTATGATAAAATATCCAGCATGTGTTTATAAAAAAGCTGACACTTTTTTCGCATGAATTTTTAACAGTTTTAACTTCGGTTAAAACTGTTAAATCCAGAACCTCTAATTTTACAATTATTGACCAGTACTATTGACATCTGAAACACTGCATTTATTAAACTCAAAAATATGTACTCAAATATTAATGTTACTTTCCTTTAAATAAAGGGGCAAGAGCCTTAAAAACCTGTATGCATTAAGACGGGGATTCTTTTTTTTTCCTTTGATAACAAAAGTTAATTGAAAGGTATCAACTTAACTAATTTCTGATTTTCATTTCTATCCATTGTTAAACGTATATTTTATGAGTTTACTAACATCTTTTTTTATTTGATCAGCAATAGCGTATCTAGTATTTACGGTATAAAACTTCATAAAGTGGAACGAAGTTTTAAATTTAGAAATTCTAAGAAAATGAATGTCTTACTTTTTAAAGGATCTACTATTATTTTTGCAATAGCTGTAATTGATGGCAATGCACAAATATGAAAGCAAATTATTTTATTTACATGTGGGTGCATTTAAAAAAGGTTAAATCTTTAAATAAATTTCAGAGATTGTAAGAGGGCAATTTTCTTTCCCTTTGTTTATTTGGCAGGAACCTTTAATAACTCTTTCGAGCTGTTTCATTCTTCTTGTCATTTCAATTCAAGTTATATCATGAAAACATGCAATCATAACTCCATTGCTAGACTTTAGGATTGCTCGCACTTAATTCAATAAAGTTTTGCATTGCAATAATGTTCAATAAATTGAAGGCGATTTGAAAAAAGGTGTTTTTTGATGTATTACTTTTCAATTAATGTTATCATGTTTGATATGAATTAACAGGCTAAAAATTACTACTTAACACGCTAAAAGACACTTTGCGTATAAAGTTTGCCTTTTATCTTTTTTTCAAACACCAATTAGGTTTTCTGAACGTTTTCTGTAGTTCAAGCCAGTCAGTGGCTCTTGTCACGTCAAAAAACAATTGCTGATATGAAAATGCCAACCTTGATTTCTTGTTTATTTCCAGTAGTATAAAATTTTAATTGGATATTGACCGAACTAAGGAGACTTAAAAAACTAAGCATATCAGAAAAAACATTCAGCTAGTAGAAAAAGAGGCCCCTTCCCACACCCTTTCAAAAAAGTTTATTGTTGGATATTTATTAATTAATTTTCCTTGATGTTGGCATGTCCATATCAAAGCCCTTAACTTATAAACTCTTGTCCATCATAAGAATACAGAGAGACATGCATGAACATTAAATATTGAAATTTAAAATAAATGTAGAAAAGCGTTATGAATTTTTTTTCAGTCGCTTCTTATTCGTCATCAAATGTTTTTTCTGTGGAAAAAAACTTTAGTTGTTTCGAGTTTTAAACTATTTTAATGTTAAAATCTGTTGTAAAACTACTATATACCCTTTTTACATAATTGGGTTGAACTCGAACTGGAAAATATGGCTACAATTTCAAACAGGTGCTCGTACTATGAGTCACTTTGCAAAGTGTCCAGCTGTCTAGACTAAGCTTGTGCTTACCTCACATTCATTTCTCGCAACAAGATGAAATTCATTTAAAGGAACACATGGGAATAGTTTTATTCAAGAAAAAAGACTAATGGATTAAACACGCGTCTTACTTTCGCTACAAAGAAGAGTAAATTGCTGCTGAAGAACATTTAAAGTTCTCCTTGAGATAAGCATCAGTTTGATTAAATTTTTCAAAGATTTCTTCGAGGACATTGTTTTTATTTCATTGATAAGCAACAGAATGTCAAAAAGTTTGTCGAAATTGTAGTATGAACTTGGTAATTAGATCATCTAAAAATATGTTGCAGCTTGAATGGCTTTACGTTTGAGTTTAGTATTGGGTCCCCTATCTGTATTTTGAGCCCACAAGACCGAATGATGAATTTTTGTTTACGTAGTTCTACCGTTGGTTTTAAATGTTTTGGACATTTCAGAAAACTGATAGAGGTTTATGATTAGGAAAATATTATCATTTGTTGTCTTGGAATTAAAGACAATGTTTCTGAAATGAAAACAGATTTTAAAATACATTTTTATCAAGGTCTTATAAGACAACAATATACGCTCGTAGCCAAGTTATTAATTATCAATCAACAATCGTCAATCGTTAACGTCTATATGGGCATTTTCCCTCCTTTGTGTCATTCTTATTTGTTCATTTTCCAACAGATAAAGTGCAATGCCACTAAAGTAAAAAAAGTGTGGAAGCATTTGGCTAAAAAAATGAAAGAAAGAAAATAAACTGGCCAAGAGAGGCAATGGACGATGAAATATCCCATTCACAAGCCGATTCTAACTTGGAGAAAACATTGGTCCATCGGCGAAAAATCGGCATCATCCCATCGGCCCAAATTTGATATCGGTCAAACCCTGTTGGTTACACTGTCACGTATATGATAAAATTATCTTAATCATTTAATAAAATAATAAAATATAATTAGTAGAAAAACATATAAAACTTAAAGAAAAAGTCGCATTCTTAATCATGCTCCCCTACATACGTAAACACAAACATACATACACAGATGTATGGACTTATGGATGGATAGATAATCAATTTAGATGGAAAAAAGCGTAGCAAAAAAAGAAAATGCACGGGGCATATATTTTCAAACATAGTTTTCAATTTGCTAACAATAGAAAGCTACTTTCTGCAATTTTTCCAGCATCAAACAAAAGCTTTTGCCTGTAATTGCTTTCTTCTTCCATATTCCCACTTTTTTTTCCATTTAGGCGCGAGCAAGTTTTAAAAGCCTCTCAACTCTATTAGTCGAAGAAAATATATTTTCAGCTTTTTAGCCATAGAAAGTTCGCTTACGAATGACTTTGTTGATAGCGACTTCTTGCAGAATCTTCTCAATAACTCCGTTTTCTGTTCTTCTTAGTAAGAGCAGTCAAGATAAGTTTCTCTGATAAAATGAAACTCTGACAAAAACTTGAATGACATTATTTTGAATGTTTAGTTTCCGCAAATGTCAGCACCTACAAAACAGACGAAATAATGTTGCTATAAACACGGGGTTCGGGGAGTGTTCATAACACTATAGAATGCGATAAGGAAGCAAAAATGGCTTCTAAAGAACGGAAATCTGTTCAATGCATGAGGGGATAGGAATAAAACGTCAGAAGGTGAGGTCATATTCCAAAACATTTTTTACTATCACGTTTCCAGTATCGTGGTAATAGGAAATACAAAGCAGGAAATCAACATTCTATGAATCCTGACTGTCCAAGATATTTTTAAGATACTTTTCGCTATTTTACAGAGTATTATGAGTATTATGCTTTTTTTTTAATGTGTATGTAAGTTTGAGTATTTATTTATTTTACTGTCGTTGCTAGCACTACTTATTTGTTTTTTTTTTACTTCATTTTTCATTAACTTTATTGATTTTTTCAATTAATTTATTTATTTTACATTTGGTTTGTTTTGTTTTAATTTTTTATTAATTCAATTCATTTATTTTTTATTTATTTTATTTTTTATTGTTCCATTTATTTATTTATTTATTCTTTATCTTCACCGATTTATATATTTATTGTAACACCTTTTTTTTTATGTTGACGATTTTCTTTCAGAGAACTTGGAAATATGTAGCATTAATGCCCACAAACTTTTAAACCCGAATTGAAATCTTGACTCGAATCATGTCAAATAACAGTACCACTTGAGATAAAATTTTTACACCAAAACTTTGAAAAAAATTGCAGACATTCTGAACATCTTCGTAGCTGTCCACACCATGGCATAGAATAAAATCTCAGGAGTGAAAAGAAAAGTTCTGCCACCCTATCATCGAATTGTCACTCACAATTGATTGATTGATTCAGTGATCTGACTCAACTTATGGAATTCTCAAAATCTATATATATATACTTTTTATAAGAAAAGAAAAAATCAGAGCGTGATTTTTTTATAAAATGGAGACAAGATTATTAAGCAGTAAATCTTTTGCACTTCATCTTAATTTTAATACTGCGTATTACTATCTTTTTCTATTCTGCAACAATTAAAAAATAAAACTATCTTTCTGCTGAAATAAACAAGTTCATTTTTACTAAATACTACTTTAAATCAATTGCTTGTAAAGACTAGTTTTAAATCGCACCTTTTTTTTTATTTATTTATTAATATACTATTCAATAATGTTGTGCACCAGTGGCATGTGCAAGTATTATGTTAGAATGAAGTTAATAATTGTATCGTCTTACTTTTAGGCGCGTACATCTAAATGAGCTAGGCAAATTTCGAATAAAAATTTTAATAAGGGAAATTTGGAGACACATTGCACCTAAAAATTTGAGAAATTGAGTTGTTATTCACGATTGATTGATTGATTGATTCAATGATCCGACTTTCGAAGTCTGTTTTTTTTTTTTTTTTTTTTACAAGAGAATTAAAGAGTAGAACGTGATTTGCTGATTGCTTCATTTATCGTGGTATATAACTATTAAAATATTAAGATTTTTTTTCTTTTGTATAATGAATTAAAACACTGAATAGATGGAATAAAAGAAATGCAAAACATTATAACTTTTCTAAGCATAGCGTCACCACGACTAGAACATTAGAAATGGAAAAATAAAGATGTTTAAACATTTTTAAAAAAATAAATAACAGGATACCAAACCAAGGCTTCAAATACGTTGTAGAGAAAACTTTTATTTTTCATAAACAAGTTTTATTTATTTACTTTATATTATTGTTTATTTATTTTGATTATTGTTGCAAAAAACGAAAAGAATTATTTAAAATGACTTTAATCTGGAGCTTAGTGGTCACAACATTAATTCTGGTATACCGTATAATTTGCTCGAAGTTGTAAAAATAAAAATATCTTCTAAATATCTATTTCGTAATATTGCATTTTTAAAAGGTGCGTTTCTTTACGAAACATTATCATACCATATCATACTTTTTTCAAACAACCAATATAGTTTTCTTCACACCCGGAATGAAGTTTTGCTTTGTCTCTAAAACTAGACTTTTTTTCTCACTTTTTTTTATCGCAGCCATGATACATTTCTTTGTGTTAAACTATCATATTTCTGATATGATATAGAAGAAATTCAAATTCACGCCAGGCAGTAGCGCTGCTGAGTTTGCCTACTGGGGCTTGAGCCATAAGAGACCTTAAATGGATATATATAATGAATTTAAATGAATTCCTTTCGATGTATTTTTTTTCTTTTTTCGGTGTTTTAACTTTAGTAGTTTTTCTTTTTTATCCTTTTGACAGAATTTTTTTATTTTTTAACCTTAACATTGCACGCATTTTGAACTCAGATATATTTTATTTGTTGATGACATTTTTTACCTATTACGGTAGAACTCCTTAACGATTACGAATTATGTGTTCTTCTTGTTTGATATTCAGATCAGATGATCGATTTTTTATTCAAACTAAGCATAAATTAAAAAAAATTAAAATAACTGCTAAATTTTATACAGAATTGAAACTTTTAGAAACATTAAGTAATGGAGCATAGAAACTCAAAAAGATATTTTTTGAAGTAAGTTGTAATAATAACAGAACACAGTTTTTCAAAACCGGGCTACGATTTTTGATTGTGAATTTTAAGCTTGGCAGAAACAAAATCATTTTCTTTATTCATTTATTTAGTTTTTCAACTCCGGCGGTTTAATCATTAATTTGTAAACAGCACTTAACGTAGACAGGTGGACATGTCGGATATGGTACTGCTCCGGAACTATTAAAAGTAATGAGATAAAAGTTGCGTAACTCTTCGCACCGTTATTTTCATTTTTTCCGGTACTTATCCTTTAATCTCAGGTGAAATCAGAGCTGTGGACAGACAACTATCTCCCAGAAAATGCTCTAAGTGCCTTTTAAAAGCCTGCTTGCAGCTATACCTTGTAGTTGATGCGACGAAATATTGAGTTAGTTTTATTACCACATTAACTTCTCTTCTTTAATTGCACTGCGTAACTTTAGGAAGTTATAACAATACTAGGGCTCGTCTACAAATTACTAAAAGAGCAACATATAATAAGCACATTGTTTAAAGCGAAAGAGAAATTAATTTAATTACTGCTAATAGTTACATATTATTAATTCGACCAATAACAATAACTATAACCAGGCTGAGAACCGGCCATCACAGGGGCATGAAAATTGATGGAGAGGGTAGAAGGATTTATAGAAACTGTTGTAATTGCCCAGATACACAGCTTACACCTTGTCATATATTTGAGTGTCCAGCAATCAGTGCGAACCTGAGAGAAATTGGCGCATTGCCGTCACTTGTAGACCTTTATGACGATAACATCCAACAAATCGCAAAAGCAGTTATAAGGATCCATGGAGTTATTTAGTTCGGCTAAGTCATAGACACGACAAAAAAAATAGTTACATATTATTACTAGTTTACATATTATTGCAGTGTAGAGAAACTTTTATACATATCGCAGAAGTCATCTAACATCAGTTCAGATAAAACTATTCCAAGTGCAAATATATTTTGTCTTTTTGTGATGTGAGCAACATTTCTCCCTTTAAAATTTCTACTTCTTTGAAAATATATATACTGTGAAAGTATCTTCTTTTAACAATTTATCTTTTTCTATGTGAACGGGTGATTTAATTATTTATTGCAATTGATAAAATGTTTCATTACATTTTTAGGATCAAAGATTCATACGGTTTCAGTTTTTATAGTTTTGTGCTACAAATGTAAAATGCGAAGAAATTACAAATATTAAAGGTAGAAAAAGTTATCCAAAACCAAGAAATAATCATTATAAACACCTTTAGCATGATATTTTAGCCTACTTCAAAGAAAGTCCGCCCTTAGGATAATATCGAATTATGTAAGAAGTGTAATACAACTGTCACGCTAAACTTAGTTAAATTAGGTTAACTTTTTCTACATTTTTTCTAGAAAGAACCAAACGGATTTTTAAAGATTTTAACAATCCATATATAATGCCACTATGATAAGTTGACCTTTTACATTGACCCTGTTTTCCTCTTTTGGGGAGGTAAATTAGAACTAAATTCAATTAGCTTACTTTCGCTGTCATTTTACTAAAATACTCCAACTTAAATCGTGACAATTACAGTTTTCTATTACCCGCAAAAGGATAAACTATTGTCAATGGCGGAAGCCAGCTTACCATAGGAACATCATACCTCATGCTATTTAGTTAAAAAAAAACTGTTTAAATTTTGAATCGGACAAAAATTATTTTGCTTAATTTTAAATCAAGTTTTTCTTTTGTCTCCAAACGTCTTTGCGAAAATTCCATTAACATATAGATCAGTTGCCAGACTTTATTACTAATCTAACGATAATAAACAGTAAAAAATAGTTTGTATTCTTTGCTCTTGCCTAGCAAAACAAAGTCTAGTAAACACACTTTTTAAAAAACTTATTTCTATTTCACCGTCGACTGATTTTACTCATCGATAACTAAAAATATCTTAGTTTTATTGCTCCATCGAATGCTATTATTACTTAATAACCGCTTCCTGTATACTTTTCATAAACTAAAATTATACGCGTCTTGGATGAATCTAATGATTGAAAAATGGGAAAACTTTTACCAAAGATAGTTTTAAACAAAAGATTGTTTTCTTTATCATAAAAATTCTCATTCTTCAGATAAATTGCGACGTTCTAAATGTTTGACATAATAAAACAACATATCGTCGGTGTTCAAGCAAAAATCGCTAAATCCAAAACTCTAGTTTTGGGACATTGCCAATTTAAACTTTCAAGCCGTTATGAAAAATAGCAAAATCATTTTACAGTCCCATAACTCTAACAGTAAGTTAATTCATGAGACCTTTAAATTGTACAGTAATTGGTTTACTAGTACAATCTAAGCAATTCCAGTGCTTCATCCTTTTTTTTGTGAATTTAATGATTTTTATTAGAAAGTAGATAATATTTTGCTTTTACCCGAATTTTTTCGCATTTATACACTCATAGCAGATACATATTATCACTGTAGAAGCTGCTAAAATAAAAAAAAAAAAAAACACAATTCATGCTTGTTTATAATTACGAAGAATTTCTTAGTTACAAATAACTCTTATTTTTGTTTTGTGTTCAATTTTTGTACACATGACATTCTACAAAAGATACAAATGAATACCTTAAGCATGAAATGGTTTGCGTTCTGTTATTTTTAAGAAATAGTTTTGTAAGAGTTTTCACAAGCTCATCATTAGCGTTCCCTTGAAGGTAAATCAGAAAATTTGAATGTCTGTAGGTGTATATATATATATATATATATATATATATATATATATATATATATATATATATATATAAGTATGTATGTCAGTGACACGCCTAAGAGATAAAATCGTTCGGTCGAGTTTCATTAATCTTTGGCACAAAAGGTTTTTATAGCGGGGGATAGCACTTCAAAAAAAATTTCGAAAGCTCAATTTTTTTTCCTTTAATTTTAATGCGTCTTTTTTTTTGTGTGTGAGGTAGATTAACGCTTCGTGAAAATTTTATAGCGTATTTAAATTAAATGCTTTTTCTCCACGAAAAAAGCACCAAGCAACAGCTGTGGTTATTGTATCATGACTTCAATTACTTCACGGAATCTTAGAACTTACGCAAAGTTATATTTGCAGTTTTAAAATTGTGTGTTAACGGAGAAAAAAAAATTTTATTTCAGGATGGGAAGGAAAATTTTTCAGAAATTCAAAAGACTTTTTTTAACGAAAAACATGGGCACAGACGTGCGAAGACATCTAAACCTTAAATAAATCAATCATCTACTGTCAACAACTGAAAATACATTTGCTGACCATTTCACAGAAAAACAGAAGTTCTGTCCTACACTTTACAGCTATTTCATTTCAAAACGTGTAAGTAACAAAAGTGTTTGGCTAACAAATCACACATGTTTATGCAATTCCTTGAGCAATTTTTGCTTACAGTATATTACTTTCGAAACAAATTACATAGAACTGTCTTGTACAGGACAAAGTTTTCTGTGGAATGGCAATTTGTTCCTTTTGAATCTAATATTAAAAATTAATTGGTTGGAAAACAAAGTATATATTTAAAGGAACAACAGCAATGAAGTCAGGGGATAATTTGCTAGATTCGAGCAGTCAAACTGATGTTCACAGGTCTCTTCTCCTTTACTTGACAAGTAACCTTAATTTCAAAAAATAAAAAATTAAAAGGACGCTAGGAAACAAAAATTGCTTAAAATATCACACAAGTAAATTACTTTCACTACATCAGTAAATTTTTAACTTTTAGCCCTAAGTAATTTGTATAGGTATGAAAATATAAAAGAAAGTTCAGTGCAATTGTTTCACACGTGACACTATAATCACAATTTTCATAATTTAATTACATGATTATTTCCCTCTTGTATAACTAGACTAATTCCTAACTATACGTTTCGAAAATGACGCGATATGATTGGATTGTTGCCAAATTCCATTTCTCTTCCTGAAATACAAAACGAATGCAGTTTTTCTTAGATAAATTATCAGGCGAAAGTTCACGGTTCGGCAATTTATTTTTGAATACATCTCTCTCTCTAGAATTATTTCTGCTTCCTTGCTCTTAATATCAGCTTCAGTTCTTTCCCGATTCTGCAAATAAATCGATTCACAAATCTTTGCTTTTTTGCAAAGGTCATAAATTCCATTCGCAAACGAAATATGAGCACATATTCTAACTGTTCTAGGGGAGAAAATATACTCCCGAAGAGATGGTCTAGTATAAAAATGAGAATTGACGTTACAATATCTCAACTTGCCGTGTTATGCGAAACAGATGTTGCAAAGAAGACATCTTTTTTTATCGTGAAAACGTATATCGTATGTAATGTAAAAACAGTCCAATTTTCCACGGGCAAAAACATTTGGTGAAAGTTGTTAACTTTGTACATTGATTTTTCAGCGAAATTAAAGATAAAAATGATAATGACATCGCTTATTACGACTTTACTGTTATTTGTATTTTTAATTAACATGTAACATTTTGTTTTCTGTGAAAAAAAGTGTACAAAAATGAAATAGCAAATTTACAGGTTTAAAGTTTTGACATTACAGAAACTTAACTTTACATGTTATGTGAAACCGGTTTTGCAAAGAACACATCCTTTTATCTGAGAAATATGGGTAAAAAGTACCGTAAAAAGAGCACAATTTTCTACGCAGAGTTTTTTTTCTTTACTTTTACTTTGAATATTGTTTACTAAAATGTAAAAAAGAAATATTGCAACGAAATCGAAACTGCTAAGGAAAATTATTACCGCTTTTATCAATTTTTATTGGTACTTTTAACTAAGTTGCAAAGTTTTCAATTAAAAAAAATGGTTTGTAAAAATCAAAAATGGAAGTGCCTGTTTAAATTTTTGAAATTCATCTTTAAAAAAGTTTTAAGTTACAACAGAAAATTATTTTCCTTTAAATTTTAATTATTATTATTACTACTATAATTATTATTATTAATATTTAAGTTCAATTTAGATACAAAAATGACACTAAAACTGCAAGAGTACTAGTTACAATTAGTAGCCGCATAACGTATTGCATTGTGATAAAAAAAATATGCAGTGTCTTTTTGTTACAAGATCTTTCCTTAATTCTCGAACGGCTTAAAGACAAAAACTAAACCTAATCCTAAAACTGAAAAATGATGCTTTTCATATCAATATCAATACATCAAAAGAAGTAAATATTTCCTTTTAGCGTATTTCTATAGCAAGAAAAAAACAGAAAGATATATGATGAAAAATGCTTGAAACTAATACGCTGAAATAAGAATCTTGCACTAAATAGTGTTAAACCACCTTAAAAAAAAGAAAAGAAAAGAAAAAAGAAATATGAAAAGAAAGTAAATTAAGGCATTAGTATTGGTAATTTCTTTTTATAAATATCTTTTTTATTTATGTATCAACTTAAACATGAAAGCAGCTAAGTTTTTCCAAAATATCGTACAAAAATGTTCACATAGTTGTTAAAAAAAAATTATCATAACAAATCAATTATTTTTAAATGATTTTTCGAATAAACTTTCACCCTATCCTTAAATGAATATTTTTCATGACACAAAATGGAACATAATATATAAACAGAAATAAAAAAGTATGTCTCCAAAATTTACCAATTCTTTGAAATTTGGAAGCTAAAAACGTGTAAACAATCAACAAAACCAGTTTTAGGCACGAATAAAATTTTGTGTAGCCTCACAATCTTCATTGAAATAACGCTTTGACTTATTTGAAAATCTCTAAAACTGCTGCGAAAAAAGAACGAAACTCTTGTTACTTAATATTACTTAAGAATAAAGCTAAAAACATGACGTTGACGTAATTTATTTATTTATTTATTTTGTACTTTATTTTCGTGTAAGTCACAATGATTAAATTACGAATCTTGCTAAAATGTCGCTGAGGAGAATATATCATGTACTCGGGAAAAATAATTAGGGAACCTGCAACCAAAAAACATGGTGTACCAAGTATTTTCACTTGAGAAACTTCTAAAGTTTTTTTCAAAATTTTCCTAAGCCAGCTTGTTTGCTTTTAAGGTCAGAAGAGAAAGTTTTAAGCAAAACTTAAGGAGTTTTTATTTATTCTTGAAGAAATAAAAATTGTTGTCGAATTCCTGCTGTTATTAATTATGTAAACATAAATAAATGACAAAAGCAAAGTAATTATTAAAAGTAGGTTTAATGGCTTTTTTGTTAGTTTTTTCTTTAAAAACTTGTTCGTTATCAAACAAAATAAAAAGAAAAGCTGACTACAAGCATCGTTAACTTCTTAAATTTCACTAAAAAATGTTGGACTTCTTTTAATGTTTAATTATTTTCAGAGATACAAATATTTACTTCTTTCATAAAAGATTTCAAATAATTTATCGACACTTTTTACGGATTCCAAACCCTAATTAATAAAGCAAAAAATGTCTAAAAAAATTTTTTTTAACTGCCTTTAGATCTTGCCAATTTTTTTTATAATTTGCTGTCAAGTGCTTTTTTTTCTTGTGTTTTAATATTTTAAACGAATAAATTAGTTTTTGTATCAGATCAGATGTTCATTTTTTTTGGTTAATTGTTTGAAAATAATTAAATTACAAGACTTTTTAAATGAAATGCAAAAGCAAAAGTATTGCAGTATTATTTCAGTCTTGCAGTCAATTCATGAGACATAAGAGCATTAATTACACCAACTGCTAAACAACGAAATATGACGCTGGACGTCATTAGCACAGTTAAAAATTTCGTCCACATTCAAACAGTTCTTACATGTACCTTTACTCCCATAATAGGGTCAAAAATATAGTTTAGAACTAAGAGTTCCAATCTCTTACTAAGGGTTAATCCCTCTCCCCCTTAATCTCCTTTACTGCACATCCGGAAGCCACATTTCCGCCACTACACACACACACACACACACCTAAAAGTACATTTAAATTTTAAAAATAACTATAAAGAAGAATGATGCATTTTACCAACAAAATTCTGAAACATGTTTGCTACTTTTTGTTTTACAAAAAAAGGGAAAAAGTAGTATTGTAAGCTAGTTGTATCTTTCAATAATTCTGAAGTTGCTGTTTGAAAACTATTTCAATTTCGTTTAAATTGTTCTGTCTATATTTTAATATCCCATGTATTATAATAAAAGATGTAAAGAAATATTGCAATGCTGGTAAGTACAAATGGCATTGTTTAAACATTTTGAAATTTATTTTTATTTTATTAAGGATTTTAATAACATGATTTTAGTAGCATCTCATCTCTGACTAGACTCAAAGTTACTCCAAATGGCTGGATGACTTTGAACCCGTCAAATAATCTATTCTAAATATAGGTAATACAGCGGACACCGGTTAATTGAATCAGTGGTAATTTGAATTGACAGCCTTGATGAATCAAATCGTCAAAAACATACCAAAATTCTGCTTTATTTAATCAGTCATGTTATTGATCAGCTGCTTTATTGAATCAAAACTGTTTAGAAAAACGTAATTCATATAAACGACACTCACTGCAATAATTATATGTTAGGTTTTGATAACTATGCAGTATTTTTCTTTTATTTTATAATCAAAAGTAAAATGAAACTAATAAAACACAGGTGGGACAGTTTAAATTAAGAAAAATTGGAACGCAAAAACACCATGAAAAACTAATTTAAGTGACAAATCCGCACATTGACTGCCAATTGAGGATAATTGAGTTTAAACATTCTCTCATGGGGATGGAAGCCAATATTGCAAGTAAGAAAACACGAAGATTCATAGCCGATGATTTAGTTTTATCTATTTGTTTTAATTTATTTCTTTTAGTTCAGATTTTTATTTTTTAAAAGTAACTCCGTTTTCTTCACCAACTTAATAAAATGCATTAGAGCTTAATCGTTAACAATTATTCATGTTTCTTGTTATTTAAAGTCAAAAACAATTTATTACTTTCCGGCATCAAAAATTTTATATCTCAAACTATGTTCTTCAAAAAGTTTGAGTTTGCATACATGTCGAAAGCTAAAGCGAATAATGTTGTTTCCTATACTTGCAAAACAGATCGATCAGATATATCTCAGATATTTTGAAGACTAAAAGCGAAATAGTAGAGTTGAGGTGAAAATAGGAGAAATATATACATATTTTAGAAAATGTTTGAATTTTTCAGCATATTTGTGTTACGCGATTACATTTTACTTTCATTGAGTTCTTGGATACTGGCAAACCAAAAAGAGAAAAATGTAGAAAAACCGAAGAGCAATAACTACTTACTAAGAATACTGACGAAAAAAGTATTTTTAAGTTGTTTCTGACATTTAACCCATTAATGCCTATCGTCTCTTTTTGGGGACGGTCCAAAAAAGGGTCTGAATTTCCCCAAAATGAACATTTTAACCGAATAATAGTGTTCAATTAGTACCTTGGTATTGTTTCGATTCGTTATTAACAGATTGCAGCACATAACCAGTGTAAAGTGTGTTCTGTAGCAGTTTTAATATGCTTTTATCAAAAATGACATCGTTCACAATCTCAAGAAAAAAAGCTAAGTTTTCAAGTTATTCCCAGATTCCCAGTTTATGGCAATAGCTGATTTTATTTCTTCTTATAAAATGTCTTTTTAAATATTATATCTTAGGCAGAAAATCGTTTTAGTAAAAAAGTACGTACCCTCTGGGGTCTATCGTAACTTTTAAGGGACGAATTTTCTTTCCTTAATAAAAAAATTATTTCTTACATAATATTTTTTTATTATTTTTCCTGTCCATTAAACACTGTTTTTAACCAGTATACAAAATATCTTTGGAAAAAAATGTCAGGCATTAATGGGTTAAGTTTATAAAAAAATATTTTGAGAAACACATTTAAAACATTTAATGCTAAAATACAATTTGATTTGAACCATTATATTGAAAGTAGTGATATATTCCTATTATTATAATTTACTTTTCTACAATTCTCCAAAAGCTGGGGGGGAGAACCTTGCAGTATCACCCCCTCCACCCATATCATAAATTGTCATTACCTTCCTTAATTCGGGAATCATGGTCTCCATTCCACTTAGATACAGTGCATCGTATCGTTTTGATAGATGTATGCACTGTAAAAATAGATGTTTTTTAACAGTACCGTCAGCTGGGGTAAGATTGGCCCAAATCTAAAGATTTGTAATAGTTTTATCAGCGATATGTCTTTTGACATTGATTATATTAATTTTCAATACATCTTACTGTGTAAACAAACCTTGTATCATTAAATTAAAACCATATTGAGACCTCTCAATCATTTTGTAATATTATACTGCATTTTTTTAATGTTTGGGCCAAAGTTGCCTTGAATTGGGGAAACTTTGTCCCATACTTTTAAACCACATAAAACCTGTGATTAGTATAGGTTGGGCTAAAGTTAGACAAGATAAAATTACCACCAGACATATTAGTTTGTTGTTTTGCCTGCTTTTAATTCAAAAACATCCATGAAATGGGGCGAAGTAGGAATAAATGAAACAAACTTCATTTTAGGGGAAAATATTGTATTGTATGAAAATATAAATCCAATGCAATTACAGGGAACCCATAGTCTGCCATTTTTATTAAATGTTGTTCGAAAACATGCTCCTCTTCATCACTAAAGATTCTTGCACGTCCTACATTTTTTGAATGAATCCCTTTATGTTTGTTTTTTATTGTAGACCTAGGTATATTATACATTTTTTTCTGCAGCTCTTTGAGTTAAGGCACCAGACTTAATAGCCTCTAAACACTCCTCTAACACTTCTGATTTGTAATTGGCGTAATTTCTTGTACCAAGAGGTTTTATCCGATTTCTCGGCATTTTTCCTGCAAAAAAATCCAAAAACTAGTTCTTAAAATAATAATTAAAATATTTTAAGTGCTTTTGTTAAACAATCTGCTTATAAAATAGGTACCAGTTAAGTTTTATATCGAAAATAATGCACCTTGGGGTAACTTTGGCCCAGCCACCATCTTGGGCCAAAGTTACCCCAACTCTCGGCCAAAGTTGTCATGAAATAATAAAATCGAATTATTTTACAAATACCAAAGGTAACAGCATTATTACACCAAACATACTTGAAACAATTGAATATATGATATCGTTATACACTTACCTACAAGTAGATCTTCAAGAATTAGCGTTCACAAGTAAAAGTTGAGAGACAACAAATTTAACCATTTTCTCAAAGTGAAGATGGAGCAGCATTAGAGTGAATATGAAATATAGAAATAACCTCCACTTCATGAACAGTCAAGTCAGTGGTTCTACCTATCCAGTAAGGCATTGTCTAGGCTGATAACTCATCATTATGATTACAATACAGGACAACAAAACTTTTTCTAATTTTGGGCCAATGTTACCCTCATAGGGCCAATCTTACCCCAACATACGGTATAATACAGATAAATAATAATTTTACACTAATACTGTTACAATACTGTTACAATAATTTTACAATAATAAACTGTAAAATTAGGGCCCTGCTCCACATCAGCAGAAAACGCGACCGAAACCAAAGGCAGAAACCGAAAATCAGAGTACTTTCCATGAGAACACTATTTAACCATTTTACGTTTTCGCTTTATTTTTCTGCTTTACGTCAATGTGGAGCAGGGCCCTTACTGATTTTATAGTGGTAAACTGTATAATTGCTAGTTTTACTGTAATAAACTGTAAAATAGCTAGTTTACATTTTATTACCGTGCTTTTACAGTTTTAAAACTGGAACCTTTGCTTGCAGTATTATACTGTGAAAACAACAGCTTTTTTTTTTGCAGTGTGGCTTCATTTCGTCAATCCCCGCTCCCCCCCCCCCCCCCAAAAAAAAAACTAATACGGTGAACTATGGCAGGAACTCAAAATAGAAATAGTCAAAAGGATTTTTAATAACGCAGTTGTAGAATTAAATAATAAATGATGGCACATAATACGCGTCATACTTTCAGAAATATTTAAATCATGTAATTTTAAGCCAATTAGTAATAAATGGTGTTACGATGGTAAGTCAAATATACAATAAAGTCCCGATTATTCACGGAATAGGATGGTATATTAACTGAATACGTATAAGTGAATACCGCGGAAAAATTAATATAAAAACGATATTAATGTACGCAGGATGCTCATTCCATAGTGACTAACGTAACATTCAGAGCTGATTTTGTAACTGTTTATACTTGTAACTTAAAGGATAAAAAATATTTTTTAGTTATACTGGTGGATTTACAATGTACATGGTATCTATGTATCATTTCTGCTAAGAATTTAAAACAAAATTGCTGACAGTAGATATTTTTTCAACCAAAATAGCAGTGTGACTAACATAACATATTTGCAAACCTGAAAAATAATGTTCATGTTGTGAGGCAAAAATTGCTCAAAGTTAAGCAAGTGTTAAAAATTGAATGATATATTTGAAAAATGTGTAAAGTTGGCTTTTAAAAAAATAAAACACATTTATTAAATCTTATGTTTTTTAGTCTTGAGGGTCACTTTTACTCAAGATGGCGTGTGACTAACGTAACGTAACTGACGTAACCATCGAATAACAAGCAATAAACACACTACAAACTGTTTATTATGTCTAATCCCACTGGTAATTATAGTACTTTTTAAATTTTGTTTAACTTCTCATGTTGTAGGATTTTTATTTATTTATTTATTTATTTATTGATACTTTTTTCAATTCGGTATTTTTTTTGTCTTCGGCTGAGGTTGACATTTCTATGGAATGACCCAATAGCTTTAAAAAGTTAATAGCACAACACACACGTTTACAATTATGCCTAAAAATGACAACATTAAATACATAAGATATATTGGGAAAAGCTAAAAACGAACCAAATAACGCACTTTCTTTCTTTTTTTGCGTTCAGTGAAAAATCAAAGTAATGACAAAAAGTTGAGTTGATGAATCGCTTTTTTTGCATTGAAAAAGTAGCTCCTTATAACTCTGAAACATATGTCTGAAGTATTTCTGAGCATTTCTTTCAACTTGTATTTTTGCTTTTAGTCCCTTACATAGTGAGAGTTTCTATTTCTTTCAGTAATATAGCATTTATCTCTCACTGAAGCTATTACAATTGAAAAACCCTATATGATGAGGAAAAACTCAACTAAAGATTTACATAAATTCAATACATATTGACATATATAAAAATTGAACAATTACATAAGTTCAATTTAGCATAAAAATAAACTATTTTTATGCTAAATTGAAAATTCTCAGTAGCCAGTTTAACTCAAAAAACTTTTATTTATAAACGCTATGATAAGTTCATTTAACTAATGAAGTATTTTTTTCTTTATTACAAAATAAAAACCTCATATGTCACATCCTTTCTTAAAATGCATTAGATTCTTCTCAGCACTTTTTGTTAGAAAAAATTAATCTAATTACTTCAATGCTTAACTTCTTGCTTAAGAGATTAAAACCTTCCGAAATGAAATCATCATCGAGATTTTTTATGCACCCTAATTACCGAAACCTTTTAAAAGTCTTCACTGCAAAAGAGCTTCAGGAAATATCGCTATCGAATTTAAAAGCATTAGCTGATTTTCAACTTAAAATCTAAAGTGCTTTGAGACTTTTAGTTTTAGTTATTTCTTCTTCAAATATGAAAATATTATCTCCCTCTTAGTTATAAGAAAAATATTTTTCTCTAGTGACATTTTTAAGTGTTACTAAAAAATATAGTGAAGAGGTTCGAAAAAAAAAAGAAAGTAAATAAAAGAAAAAACCACAGCTAAATATTAGTTAATCTAAAAAGCCGAACTACTCAGATACCTTTCTGACAAAATGTTTTGAAAGTTGTTAACAATCAAACACAACATAACTATTTTTGTACAGTATTAGCATTCAATTTCACATTTTCACAGTGTAGTACTAAATGTACCTGTGCACAGAAATTTACTACACCATAATTCCTATGGTTTCCCATTATTATGGGCTATAAAATACCTAATTTGAGTGCGTCTAAAATTATGACTACAAAAATGAGTTGCTAAAAGTGCTTCCATCCCCCCCCCCCTCCATTTTTTCATCTGTGCATTACTGCAGCCTTGAACAACTCTTTTTTAGCAAAAAGTGTTATTCGAATTTTAAACGCCCCGTATTTCATCTAATAAATAATGTTCTTTTTTTTTCTGTGTTTTTAAAGCTACCTCACAACGGTATTAAAATGCAATCAGCATGCCAAACTCCAACCAAAACAAGGTTTCTAATGCAGCTCAATAAATATTATTTTGACATCATGTTTAAATTCAACTAAAGGGTAAACAATTTTCTTACAATGCAAACGAGATTTCGCATGGCCAAAGTGCTACAAAAAAAAGTCAAGCAATAAAATTAAAAGTGAATTAATGTTCCTTCACCGTAATGCAATTTCTCCTTTAAGAAAACTGTAGAACGATAGAAAAAAAATCCTTGCCTTTTTGAGAAAATTTTAATGGATTTTTGATGTTTACTGATGTTTTTAATGCTTTCCTGAGAACAAATCAGAAAATTTTATGTTAATTGCATTAATCTGTTGCTCTCTAACTATACTGGCCATGAGTTTCTACTAAGTTAATATAATTTTATCAAAAGAAATGAGTTCAGATGCACTTTTGTTCATTCGTTTATCTACTTATGCGTTTTTAAACCCGTCTTCAACAATTCAATGAAGCTTAAAATGAGGAATAATTTCCCAAAGAATTCTTAAGAAAAAGTAATTCATTTAAACAATTACTAAATTTGTAAAGCAGTTCATAGGACAAAATAAATTTCTTTTAAAACTCATTTCATGTCCTTTTCTAAAGCTTTTGAAAAGACTACCAGACGGAATAATTATAGGTTATGGAATTTTCATCTTTGCACCTGCAAAACTTTTTTCTTCAACCGTATACTAGTAAATTTCGTCAATTAGATATTTTCATAATTTCCATAAGTCATTGCCTTCGATTTTCTCACATTTTTCAAAATCTCACCCATTTCGTACTGTCTGTATTTATTCTTCTGTGCTGCGTTATAGAGGGCTTCTATAAATGGTACTTCACGTGTTTTCTTTAATGCTTTTAACAGACATCGAAGGGATTGAGTGAAAAAACGGCCTCTGAAGGAGGTATCACACATACTAAAATTCATTCAATGCAACTCCCGATTCCCCCTCAACTACAACTTTTCATTCAAAAATGCATAGCACACTGATGTCTTCTGGCTGAAATTGGCTAGAGAGTAAGAAGTTGCGGTTAAATTGGGAGTTGCATTGAATGAAATTTCCTATGTGTGATACCCCCTTGCCGAAGTATTACATCGTATTTCGTTCAATATGAAAGAAACACATCACTGGTCCCCCCCCCCCTTTCAGCAGCTTTATCAAACATGTCATAAGCGTATTGCGACCAGTGGATGTAGCTTTGAGGGCCATTAAACATATCTTGCCCCAGTGCTTCGTTTTATCTACACTGCAAAATGAACTATTGTTTTTACAGTATAATTCTGGCAGTCGAAGTTCCAATGTAAATCTGTAAAATCCACAGTAATAAACTAAAACTAGCAATTTTACAGTATCTTACTGTAAAGTTAGAAATTTTACAGTTAATTGCAGTAAAATTTAGTAGTATTAATGCTGTAAAAACAACAGTATAATACTGGCGGCAGAGGTTCCAGTTTAAAACTGTAAAATGCACGGTAACAATTGTGTTAAATTAGTAATTTTTACAGTTTATTACTATAAAATTAGCTGTATTATACTGTAATAACAGCATTCATTTTTTACAGTGTATTTTATGTTCGTATTGGCTGAATTTTTAAGACGCACCCTGTATTACTCAAAATATTGATAGATAAATAATTTATTTCTGTATTTCCCTTAGGGGGCCGTTCGTAAATGATGTTGCGCTTTGAAGAGAAAGGAGGATTCGCGAGATGGTAACAGTTTGTGGAAAGAGAGGGGAAAAAGATAACAAAAGAAGTGTGTCATCACACATTTTACATAGGATTATGTTCAGGAAAAATAGTGTTACGTGTGACAAATAAGGAGAGGAGGTAAGTTGAAGTGCGGAACAAATGTGATATCATTTGTGGACAGCCCCTAGTCGTGCATTCAGGGGTGGATGGTCCTCCCTGTTTCTTTCTGGAGATACTTGTTGTGAACCTAGACAAATGAATTTTGTTCAAAAAAAGTTAAAACGAAACTTTACAAAAAAATTTATTTTATTTGCACAAAAAGCATCACAAGCAAAAGAACAGCGGCAGGACTATAGTATATTTCTTGCGAAGTGATAGAGGAGGTAAGCAACGTTTCTTAATACTTGGCGACGCCGTTGCCTGCTTGGCGCTGGAAAAACGGGAAACAGCTTCAATGATTCTTTTCGCTGCCGAAAGCTTTTTTGGCTTCAGAATTTTCGTTCTAAAATCACTATTAAAAGAAAAAGTTAAATTCTGGTAGTTTCTGAGAAAAATACACAAAAATATTTTTTTTTTTTTTCATCTCATGCATCTTTCTGCGTGTGAAGAAGCTTTGGTCAACGTGTAATCAAATTAAAAAAAAAAAACAATAAACTTAGTTCAATTCGAAACAATCTGATCATTCAACGAGATAACAATAAATGTGCAAAAAGCTGCTGATTTCGTCATTCGTTCTTGTAAGACAACACACGGATGGGTTTAGACACACTGGGGTTCTACATTTTTCTGAAATATAACCTACTGTCGTTTGTAGAATGGACAAGGTAAGTGGCAGCTCATATTCCACAAGTCAAGTCTAATCCCTTACCGCAACACGTTTCAAATTATAGTTTATTTTTTACCTTAAGATGTTATTAATTTTTTTAAATATATATAACTATATAACTGGATAGTGTGGATATATTATCGAGTTGTATTTCTTACATCTTGATTTCAACAAAATAAGTCACTATTCCAGTCAGTAAAAACTGTTTCAAGTACAATTCGATACAGCTCTACAACTAGTGTTTAAAATATTTTCGATGAAACTATCAGAAGAATGGGCATTGACAATAGGATTCCTAAGACTGCCGCTATTCATAAAATTCACTTTTTTCCGATGTACACGTTTTGATGAAAATGCATTTATACCCTCTGGATGTTCTTCCTTTTTGAATTTTGTGTCTGTTCCGATTAGTAAAATAATGTCATATACTGTTCGTTTTCGAACTCCGCGCTAAGCCATCAAGATGCTTTTTCAGAACAGGCATTTTTAGAGAAAGAACTTCGTTTATTTAAAACAATGTACAAAATGTGTTAGCCAGCAAATGGAAGCTTTCCAGTTTGCTTTACTTTTCATTAGCGCTCAATGTATTTTAGCTTCAGTAGAACATCATTAATTTCGACTAATAGGGGACACATGTCCTCCGAAATAATGAAAGTGGAAATTATACAACGAAAAAAACCTATAAAGTGATCTACGGTACATAAACAAACAACTGTGTACAAAGTAAAATTTTGTATTTCGAGTTCAAAGTTAATAAACCAAACGTTTTTTTCAAATAAAGACCCAGTTAGAGATTTCCCATATTAAAACAATCCTAGCTATTTATGCATTAAAATAATTAAGTAATCTAATTTTCTAAAAGTATAGTTGGTTAAATTCTAAAGAATCGCGTATTCTATTGCAAATTAAGCTTGAATGACAGAAACCATTTTACATTGAGGATTTTTTAACACAATCATAAAAGTACTGATAAATTTGCAACAGAATGATAAAATGTCCTTCAACTTACCTTACATTATGATTTTCTACGCTAGATTGTGTACTACTTAGATCCGTTGGTTGAATTGGACCTGTAACTGAACTGTTGGCAGAACTATGTTCAAGCAGGATGTCTTTGCAAGAATCTAAAGGATATGCTATCCTAAAGTATAAAAAATAATAATTTTCAATTAAAAAATGACATTCGTTTGAAGAAAAGAACAAACTGTTTTGCTAAAAGCTGAACTTCTGTCTGCTTCCAAGAAATTTACATGGGAAGAGTGTTAAGAAATATACCCTCTTTACTGAAGCGACGATGATTTACTACATTTTTACATAGTTTTTTTTTTTTTTAATTTTCTTTCGTATTTCGAAAATCACAAGTGGTATGTTTGGTCAACTTCGGAGTAAGCGCCTTATAGTTTGTATCTTAAGACTATGAACCCACTATTATAACTACACATACTATTTCTGAACCAGTAAATGGCTTAGGTTAAATTTAATATACATTCAAATACTCTATATCATCAGAATTATCCCAACTACCCAATGAGTTTGATTATGATGATATTTTTCCATACCAATTCGGAAATGCATCATTGAGAAAAATTTTCGCATTACTATTTAAGGCATTTAGAGCTAAATTGAACCATTTCAATTTCATCCAGGTTAGCTCTAAACGTCCCATTTCTGAACATAACATTTCTTTGAATAAATACATCTGTGCTCGAAAAGTCGAATTTTCATCCCAATAATAGGATGAAACCCGCCACTAATGGAAAGAACCTTACAGCTTCAAGGTAGAATATGCTTTTCTTTTAAACCAATGAGTTTTATTAAATGAAATGCGAAGTGTGATGCGATTTTAGGTGATATTTACAAACATCTTCTAAGTTCACATATTCCGACAAATTGAGTTTTGTTGATTTAACGGCATACTTGCTCTTGAAAGTATCTAAAAATTAAAAGCTTTATTCATAAAATGGTGTTAGGGGCAGATAAAAGGCTAAGCACTGAATATCAGTGAATCAATTCCTTCAAAGTCCTGATAACCTTTTTAATGCTAAATTTTATTACCCTTTTACTTTTAAAAATAATCCCCCATCCCTTAATCATTGAGACATATTTTTTTCCTTAGAAAACTGAATGTTAGTTATGTTTCTTTTTGGAACTTCACTCCAATTAAACCCCATTCCATGAATTACAAAAGACATTATTGCTTAGATAAGGTAAACCCATCAATAATGGGCCACTTAAATGCAGAGAGAAAGTTAAGTTTTCAAGACTTCAAGCATAACAATAAGAATTCATTATATTGTTAGAACCTTCGTGATTACATCATAAAAAGTACATATTTTTGTTTTCTTAAATAATAAATCTAAATCTTCTCTGTGTTCCAGAAGTAAGAATACTGGTACCAGTAATGTAGGCCTCCCTAAATTGGATCATTTACTTATGAGCTTATTCCACAAAATTGCTTTTTGGGGTTTTATCCCCTTTAATGTATTTAAGTAAACAAGAAGTACTATCATCAAAAAAGTAATTAATAATGTTTTTTAAGCCAACCACTTGGTTTTTTTAGTAATTAGCCGTAAGTATACTAATAATGCGCCACAAGTGTATGATTATTATTAGGTCATTTAGTTCATTACTTCTTCTGATTATCAGATAATAGATTCGCATGTAGAAAGTCTAATCTAGGTATAAAAGACACAGAAAAATATCAAACTAAAATTTTATTTATGTTCTAAGTATAAGTCAACACGCCCAGCTAAATTTTTTACTTAATTTAAAAAAAATGAATTGCAAATATATCAACAGTAATGGAGCACAACTACGTTACAGATGGAAAAAAATTGAGTAATAGTTTCCTTGCTTTATTTGTTAACATCCATTGTTCGACAAATATCAACACAAAAAGTTTTTCCTTTCTCTTCTCGGATTTTGCTTTAGTAAACTCAATAATGTTTGGACATTCATTAATATCTGATGATCCGTCATAGGATCCGCACTTGATTTGAAAATGGAATTTTCTCTTAATAGTTTCACTATTTTACTAATGAATTTTCTCTTAATAGTTACACTTTTACTATTTTAAAATTGAGAAATTTTTGAAAATCTTCATCTAAATTTAATTAAGGGTATTTCTACTATCAATACCGATTAAGAGTACCTCTTAAGTATGTGTGTGTGTGTGTGTGTTTTTTTTTTTTTTTTTTTTTTGTCACCTAGGTAGGTCTCAGACTAAAAGAGATTTTTCTGTAAATACTTAGTATATGATGAATTCTGATACTATACTGCTAGTTCAAGTTCTGCTGCTGTAAATTGATTTTATGCGTGCTAATTAGCACTTTATTTGATTAAATAGCCTCCTTTTGTATTATGTATTTGGTACCAACTTTTAACTATCCGCTAACGTTGAAAAACATGACCTTTAAATTTGCTATTATTTTGGAAAACAAAATGGTTCATAACGATAGTCAAACGCAACATATATATTCCAGTACTTTAAAATTCAGTAACATTTTAAAATAGGACATGGTTAGAAAAAGTTTAATTTTGGTGATAGCGGCATTCCGTAAGAACAAATAGCAGCATATATACCGGAATGTTATGTAGCGAGCATTCTATTTTATACGATACAGAAGCCTCACACCATAGCTGCCTGCCTTTGCTAAGAAAAATAGCATATCCACACATACAGTAATACATACCATACACTTGGTATTCACTCGTACTTCATGCATGGTAACGATATTTAGAATACAAAAAGTAATCAGCAAAATGTGGGTAAGAGTTTCTGTTGCGAAATAATGCACTCGCCTCAAAATAATGATTTCATTGCTAAAAATAATTATTGAATTGGTATTCACTCTACGCACTTGTTGAAGAAATATCCTTGTACACATATACTGCGAGTTTGGCTGCCATCTACAATTAATTAATCACTACTTACAATAATAATCCTCTATTCCTAGCGACTATCTAAGAGAATGACTTAATTTAAGAATATCTCTTCCGCATTTTATTTCTCATGCAGTGCACATTAGAATTTTTTTGAATTTAACATTATAAAATACTCATAAAATACTTCGTTTATGTTTTTACTAGCTGATGTGCCCGGCGTCGCGCGGGTTTAAATGCAACATGCCAAGTCCAAGAAAATAAATATATGACTTTCAACTAAGGCCAATAGAATCATATTTCTCAAAGGTATTTTTTGTGACCATGTGGTAGATTAACTGGGTGTGAAGGAGAAAGAGAAATCAAACTTAAATGCGTTATTTATTTTATCCATGTGATTTTCCGAAAAAATCACTTTCGATTTTCTAACTGTTGCCAAAATAAATTCTCTTTTTATTTAACCCGGTATCGATTATTGGCACAGATGAATATAAAATTCTAAGAAAGGAATAAATTTTC
>JAXGGA010007189.1:0-64394 GCA_038373865.1 Uloborus plumipes
AGCGTGATCTCCGGAAGAATCTTCTAATGGAGGATCTCTAAGTTGTGAACAGCACAGAATCCGCTGCTATGGAGAGCCTACATTCCGACTGAATCTTCAACATGGAGGATTGGTGTTCTAAAACAGTGAGCTGCGTCGTCTTCCTCATTATTGAAAACTTTGTGTGAATTAAAAAATCATCGACAACTTCCTACCCTGAACATTAAAGGATCACCGCCGTGGGAATATCAAAATGCGCCACGATCGCCTTTTGTGCAAGTATAATTTTTTAAGTACCTTCGAATGCGGGAGACGTCGACCCTCCCCTTTCAATAAGAATTACCATTTTAGTTACACCTCTTGAATTTAAAGCAGCTAAAATTATTCATTTGATGCAATTCAATTTTTCGTGTTATGAATGATATTTTATTTTTATTAATACATTTAGTTATTGATGAAGGTTAATGATGATAAATAATGCAAATTTCTGTGTATGTGAATTTAGGCTTGAATTCTAATAAGAGTAAATTTGTGATGCTGATTTATATAAGTTTATAAATAAATAATGAAGTGAAAATCACATTTGGAGTTGATCTGATTCTATTCAAAGAACCTGTTTATATGTTTAATTCAGGGAATTAAATTCCCATTTTTTTAACTTGGTATTGCAATGCAATGTATGAGCCACTGTATGGTCACGATTAATTAGTTAAATCATTAATTTAAGAAAAATGAGTTTTTAAAATTTTAATTAATCATCACGCAACTTCAGACGCACCAATTTTACAAGAACACTGTTAAAAAATCAGGAAACTTTTATGGTAAATATTACTGTAAAATGTTGCATTTACAGTAACGAAAATATTTACAGTAAATTGTACCATAAAAAAGAAACGATTACAGCGCCAGTGGATAAACCACGTGACTTACTGAACGAAGCACGTAATACTCAATTTCTGTTCCCCATGTGTGGTCTATTCAGTGCAGTGGATAGAGAAGCGGAGTGCGATAAATGCGTCTTGAGTTCGATCCTAGCTGGTGTCATCTTGTATTTTTTAACTCTACTTTTCTCTTACTTTTCTCTACCTTTTCTCTTTACCGTAAAATTTCAGGAAAATTTTTAACAGTGAATAACTATTTATTTTTAATTGAATGAATCAACCCAAGCGAAAGCAATTTGGAAAGAAGCTATTTGCCTAATAAAATCAGCAAGATTATTAATCATAAGTTAATGCATCCCGATTATTTGACATTACATCAAAATAATTGTCAAAAGTTTGCTACAAACTACCTTTAACGAACGTCTTAAATCATTACTTTGACATCAACTCCTTATTGAAAACGCACATGATTTTAATAAGATTGAACACACAGCAAGAGTTATTAATCACATCAAGACGGACTAAAGTTTAGTCTGTCCTATGAAACCAATTTTCAAATTAACGCTGATAATAATAACGCGTGTATGATATTTTTTGAAATTTCAATAGTGAGCTTTTCTTCAAAATGAAAATATGTTATTATTAAGTTGTTTTATAAGAAGGACAATTAGTTGGCAAGTTAAAAAATATTATAGAGAACTGTGTAGCGAGTACTAAAATGTGTGAAATCGCTGTTTTAACCCATAATGCATAAAAACAATAACAGCAAGAGAGGGTACTAGGTCACGCAGAGGGACCCATAAAGGTGCTAAAGTTACGAATAAATCAAAATATATGCGTTAACGGATCTCTCGGTTCAAAAGTTAGCAGGCCATGTTGACTTGAGACAACATTGTGGTGTTACACCGGTTTTATCATATGAACTCTCCCCCTAGCCTACTAAAACCGAGATAACAACCAAACACAAGGCTTAGGTCAAAAATACAAAGAGCTGAAAGTGCAAATAGAATTCAACTATGACTAAACATTACAACTAAAATTATAAGGGCCCTGCTCCACACTGACGTAAAGCAGAAAAATAAAGCAGAAACGTAAAATGGATAAAATTGTGTTCCTATGGAAAGTACCCGGACTTTCGGTTTCTGCCCTCGGTTTCGGTCGCGTTTTCCGCTGATGTGGAGCAGGGCCCCAACTGAGACAAACTAAGGACAACTAAATTATAAGTCGTGCAAGTCAGTTCCCTTGCGATAGGAGCCTTACGAAATTGGAATTTAAAGGGTACCTACATTTAGATCCCCTAATCAATGAAAATAATTCAACGGGAGTTACGTGCTGCCCTCATTCATGGCAAAGTAGCTATTCCGAAACCGTTAGTTTTGGCGAAAAAAGGCTGTGAAGATACTGTAGTAGTGCAGAGACCACCTATACTGGACACAGCTGCAGTGAGAACAAGTCATATGGTCTAATGAGTCATCGTTTACGTTATTCCAGACTGCCAGATGCGTGTGCGTCTGTCGAACATTGGCAGAAACATATCCTATTGACTGCCCGTAAAGTGGAAGGGTGTGGCGCAACATTTTTACGTGAAATGGAGCTTCTTGTTGTCCTGGGGGGAGGATCACAGGGAAACATTATCCTAAAGCATTATCGCCGATCATCTTCACCCCATGCTTCAGACTGTTTCCCGGAGAACGTCCAGTATTCCAAGATGACAACTGTGGTGTTAAGACGTAAAATAAAAGTCCAGGTATAAAACATATGAGGCCAGTTTATTGACATTTGCACACATGAATAAAACAAGTAGTTGAACGAATTATAAATGAAGGGTCAGGGGGAAAAACCACGGTAGTCCACTTTTTGTTGAATTTAAACTGATGCTACCACCTGTTAGAAAAATAAGTGTAATTTCGTTTAGTATATGCAATATTCGTGAAAAAACACTGTAGTCCATGTATTATTGTCATTTTAGAACAAGTATACTGGGGAAGTTTATGAGTTCGTAAAATTTAAATTTCGTTTTTCTCAAAATGAATCAAATGTGACTGCCGTGGTTTTTCCCCCTGACCCTTCAAATATAATCTAAAATCTTTCTAGTTAAAATAGTTGTGGCGGAGCACCTGACCAACATCGTGCTCCCCACCCTGATTACGTACTAAAAAGGAGGTCCCCACACATGCGTACTCCGACTATTTATAATACTGTTGCCATTCCACCGCTGAGAAAATGTCTTATCTCTTTCGAGAGCACTACTAATGAAGTGAGGCTGTCCGCAGCAACAACGACCCCTATTCATACGCACCACTGTGTTCAAACATGGTTACCAGAGCATGTCGATCAAGTGAAACATCTAACGGAGGTGGTGTCCCCAGTCACCTGATATGAACATGATTGAGCCTTGCGGGGTTTTTTAGAGAACTATGTTCATGGGCGCTGTTTCCTCCTTCTGCCCCTTTATCAGAATTTGAGATCATCCTGCACCAGGAATGGATGCGAATTCCAATGAACTTTATTCAAAACCTTTACACTGAAGTGACAAAAGTCATGGGATAGCAATATGCAAATTTTCAGATGGCAGTAGCATCGCATAGAACAGGTATAAATGCGCAGTGCTTTTACAGAGCTTTCATTTCTGTTCAAGTTATTCATGTGAAGAGGTTTTAACGTGATGATGACCGCACGACGTGAATTAACAGACTTTGAACGCGGAATGTTAGTTGGAGCTAGACGCATGGGTCATGCCATTTCGGAAATCGTTAGAGAATTCAACATTCCCAGATCCACTGTGTCAAGAGTGTGCCGAGAGTATGAAATTTCAGGCATAACATCCCACCATGGACAGCGCAGTGGTCGACCGCCTGCACTTAAAGATCGAGACCGGCGACGTCTGCAAAGCGTCGTAAATTCTAACAGACAAGCAACACTGCGTCAAATCACCGTAGAAATCAATGTGGGACGTACAATGGACGTGTCTGCTAGAACTGTGCGGAGAAATTTGGATTTCTTGGGCTATTCCAGCAGAACACCGACTCGAGTGCCTTTACTGACAGAACGACATCGCTTGCAGCGACTCTCGTGGGCACGTGAGCATATCGGTTGGTCCCTAGATGAATGGAAAACCGTGGCCTGGTCCGATGAGTCACGATTTCAGCTGGTAAGAGCCGATGGTAGGGTTCGAGTGTGGCGCAGACCCCACGAAGCCATGGACCCAAACTGTCAGCAAGGCACTGTTCAAGCTGGTGGTGGCTCCGTAATGGTGTGGGCTGTTTTTTCATGGCATGGACTTGGTCCTCTAGTGCGACTGGACCGAACATTGACTGGAAATGCTTATGTGCAGCTACTTGGAAATCACTTGCAGCCATTCATGGACTTCATGTACCCAAACAACGATGGGATTTTTATGGATGACAATGCGCCATGTCACCGGGCCACAACTGTTCGCAATTGGTTTGAAGAAAATTCTGGACAATTCCAACGAATGATTTGGCCACCTAGATCGCCCGACATGAATCCCATTGAGCATTTATGGGACACCATCGAGAGGTCTGTTCGTGCCCAAAATCCTGCCCCATCAACGCTTTCACAATTATGGACGTCTATCGAGACAGCATGGCTCAATATTCCTGCAGAAGACTTCCAACGACTTGTTGAGTCCATGCCACGTCGAGTTGTTGCACTTCGCCGGGCAAAAGGAGGGCCGACACGATATTAAGAGGTATCCCATGACTTTTGTCACTTCAGTGTATTTGTAAGTTCCACGTCGAGTGCAAGCTGTGCTTCAGGCAAAAGGTGGCTCAACGATTTATTGCTATAAAATTTTAATTTTTTCACGGATGTTCCTATAACTAAGAGATAGAGAAGATTAGTAAAACAAAGCTTGGGGGATTTTTCTTAAAGAATATGAATTCGTAAAAGCAAATTACGGCTCAAAAGTTGTATAACTAACAAATTGAAATTATTCGAATCGGTGCCGGTGGTGGAAAATGAGAAAAAAAAAGCTTTATACGTTTAAATAAAATATAAATCCAAAATACCGAAACAAAAAAAGTTTCGCTGATTAATCTGTACTACCAATAGTAAAAAAATAATGCATCTTTTTACAGCGCGCAGCTTGTGCAATTCGATATACGTAGATAAACAAGTAAACTTCCTTCGTATCGGCTTGTTATTATACCAAAAAACATTTCAGTTATAAAAAGAAAAAATAACAACTTTTCTACTTATATCGATTTTTTCATTGAAACAAAACGGTTCGGAAAAGAATGTACGCAGAAACATTTGCCGGGAAAATAAAAACAAAGAAACAAAAGAAGAAAAATGCTAGATTGGTCAGCAACTGTTAAAGTAAGGCTATTTTCTAGAAGTGGCAAAATGTTGCAGTTTTTTAAAGACTGTTTGCAATTTGAGGGGCTTGATAGTTATGGGAGTTTTTAGAGTGCGTAATAGCGCAGTAGAGTCAAACTGCTAAAAGTTTAAGATACTGAGAGTATTGAAAATGTTTTAATAACAATACACATCAATTACTTAATAATTATACAGTTAATTTTCAAAGCTGTGGAATCCTTCTGTATATTTTACTCTATTTCAGATGTTATGCTCAACAATTATATTGCCGTTCATAATGTAACAATTACGCAACATAAAAGTTTACTATTAAATAAGAAACGCTTATAAAATATTAAACAGTAAGTTAGATGTTCGCTTCTATAATATGTCATTATAATAACAAATCAATGAATGGGTAAGTTGAACTTACATAGAAAGCAACATTTATATAAATAACTACAGATCTACAATATAAAGCGAAAACAAAATTATACTGAACATTTTCTACATATTTTGATAATATTTAACTCTTATTATGGAACATCACGTTTTCGGAGCATGGATATTGCGCTTGTAAAGGAATATATGGTGAAGCAATAAAAATACATAAGGAAATTATGCTGGTAACTGAGAAAATGCTGCTTGTAAAAAGAAAATGTGGAGATCGTGCTTTTAAAAAGTAAGGGAATTAGGTGTTTCTCACGCTAGATTTTTACATAATATCAAAAGAATTTTATCGTGTCTCGTGCTTGCCACTTTAAAAAAGAACAAACAATCAGAGGAAATTAACCTATAATATTGTTCTGAAAGTCCAAAAACCTTCCCAATAAAAGACAGTCATGTTACTGGACTAAATCAGGAATCTTCATAAAAATCTAAGATATTGTTACGAGTCTGTAGCACCTTCAATCTCTCTTAAATAAGAACTGGTACAGTCATAGAATAAAAAACGAAACACTCGCTCTTATTCGAAGACTATTAACACTAGAGACACGTGGAATATGTTATTTTTTCAGGAATAATGTATTCTATAAATTTCTGTTAGTAAATTGTTGTTAAGGGGTCCTCTTCATATAAAAATCGGCATCAACTTTAAAATTTTCTATGAAAACGCCTCCCTTTTTATCACATATTTGTGATCAGCAACTTCATTTAACTTTGTATACCAAATCGTTTTAAATTTGCTCCAGCCGTTGATTCACAATTGAACTGAGAAAAAAAGTCCCGTAATGTTAAAAATATATATTTGATACTTGGGCATATAATACCTAAACCACGATAGGTACGGCAAAGTTTGTTTTTTTATATCAAAGTATGAACCAACCCAACAATAAAAACGTCATTGACTTCCTCTCAGATAATATTTTGAATTTTTTATGAATTTTGAAATTATTATTTGAAAAAATAATGATCTGGAACCATATAATATTTTGATGGAGAAACAATCTAGAAGGGGTTTCAAAGGAGAATTCAAAATGGGAGCTCAAAATATCCAGTAGTTTTTGAGATATGCTAAAAGAACCAATTTTAGGGACCATATACATCTGTGCAAACTGAAACAATAGCAGGGAATTTCTATGCGAAGAAAGAGGAATATGCTTATCCACCAGTTGCAGAACATGCTCAGCGTTTTTATATAGTATTTAGTTTTCAACAGTTATAATATGTTGAAAGCGAAACGCTAATAAACCTGCTAAGTATATTTTAAAACTGGTAGACAATCATATTTTTTGTCAGAAGTCTGCATTCATGCAACATGTAGCAATTCAGAAAATTTTTTTCCGTGGACACTTGATTTTCGTGGAAAACTGTGGTGTCTCGGAAGGTTATTTGGAATAATTTGTGAAGATTAGACGGTTTTTTAAATTCTGAGCCACGGTTTTAACATTTTTGCCAATCCTAATACAGTAGTTTATATAAATACAAGAGGTTACTTTTAAACTGTAACCTCTCTCCAGAAGGTATGTGCAGCATGGGCTAGTGCGTAGCTAAAAGTATGCATCTATGTTTAATCAAAAAGATAGAGTGTTGCATTTTTCCCTTGAACTCTACACAGTAGGATATTCTCTTCCAAGTTTCAAAAAATATTATAACTTTAATAAAACCCGAGAATTTTTTAATTAATTTCGAAAGCAAACGTATTATTGCGAGTAGCTTTAGGTAATTTAATCGAAAAAATATGATTCGTCTACTCTTTGTAAATTTCGACCTTGAAAGTAGCATTTTAAATGTGGTGGTGGTCCCTAAATCTTGGGTCGGTCATAACTTTTGTTCTACTGGTCCTAAAGTGCTGCCACTTGGTACCCAGCATACTTTTGGCCCTCTGCGCCTAATTATGTAACCAAATGTAGGGGTTCCTATTTGAAAATTCAGACTTTGTGTTCATTTCACTTTGTATATGGCCCTTATCAAAACTTACTCATGTAGTTTTAAAGAACACTTTAATCCATGTCAGAAGACACCTTTCTTTTCTCCTTTCAAGAATAGCAGCACAATAATTCAGTGTTTTGTTTCATTTTTCTATGACTGTACGAATATTTTTGATTATATTAGACAGTCAGCTTTTTCATTCCATTTGTACACCTAGTTAAACCTTGCACTATCATCTGAATTGTAACAATAATTCTAAACATGTAAAATATTTTTGCATTAACGTTTTGCTAATTTTCCTTAGCTTGTCTTGTACAGTCATTGAAAAAAAAACGAAACACTTTGAATTATTCGGCTGCTATACTTGCCAAAAACAAAAGGAAGGTGTCTTCTGACATAGATTAAAGTCTTCTTTAAAACTATGTGAGTAAAATTTTGATAAGGGGCTATATACAAAGTGAAATAATCTCAAAGTCTGAATTTTCAAATGGAAACCCCTACATTTGGTTACCTAATTAGGTACGGAGGGCCAAAAGTATGCTGGGTACCAAGCGGCATCACTTTAGGACCAGTAGAACAAAAGTTATGACCGACCAAAGATTTAGGGACCACCACCACATTCAGAATGCTACTTTCAAGCTCGAAATTTACAAAGAGTAGACAAATCATATTTTTTCGATTAATTTACCTAAAGCTACTCGCAATAATACGTTTGCTTTTCGTAATTATTTAAAAATTCTCGGGTTTTGTTAAAGTTATAACATTCTTTGAAATTTGGAAGCGAAAACCCTACTGTGTAGAGTTCAAGGGAAAAATGCAACATTCTACCTTTTTGATTAAACAATGATAGATGCATACTTTTAGCTACGCTCTAACCCATGCAGCACACACCTTCTGAAGAGAGGTTACAACCTAAAAGTAACCTCTTGTGTTTATATAAACTACTGTATTAGGATTGGCAAAAATGTTAAAACCGTGGCTCAGAATTTAAAAAAAACGTCTAATCGTCACAAATTATTCCAAATAACCTTCCGAGAAACCATAGTTTTCTATGAAAATCAAATGTCCACGTAAAAAGTTTTCTGAATTGCTAAATGTTGCATGAATGCAGACTTCTCACTAATGGACAAAAAATTGGATTGGCTTCCAGTTTTAAAATATACTCAGCAGTTTTATTAACTGTTTCGCTTTCAACATATTATAACTGCTGAAAACTAAATACTATATAAAAACGCTGAGCATGTTCTGCAACTGGTGGATAAGCAGATTCTTCTTTCTTTGCATAAAAATTCCTTGCTATTGCTTCAGTTTGCACAGTTGTATATGGTCCCTAAAAATGGTTCTTTTAGCATATCTCAAAAACTACTGGCTATTTTGAGCTCCCATTTTGGATTCTCCTTTGAAACCCCTTCTGCATTGTTTCTCCATCAAAACATTATGTGGTTCCAGATCATCATTTTTTCAAATATTAATTTCATAATTCATAAAAAATTCCAAATTTTATCTGAGAGGAAATCAATGATGATTTTATTGTTGGGTTGGTTCACACTTTGATATAAAAAAACAATCTTTGCCGTACCAATCGTGGTTTAGATATTATATGCCCAAGTATTAAAAATATTTTTAACATTACGGGACGGTTTTTTCTCAATTCAATAGTGAAGCAACGGATGGAGCAAATTTAAAACGATTTAGTATACAAAGTTAAATGATGTTGCTGATCACAAATATGCGATAAAAAAGGGGGGGGGAGGTTTCATAGAAAATTTTAAAGTTGATGCCGATTTTTATATGAAGGTCCCTTAACAACAATTTAACGACAGAAATTTATAGAGCACATTATTCCTGAAAAAATAACATATTACACGTGCCTTTCTAGTGTTAATAGTCTTCGAATACGAGCAAGTGTTTCTTTTTTTTCTATGACTGTACCATATCTCGCCAATTTAGCTCAGTTACTTAATTAAAACTGAACTGATCACGCGCCTAAGCTGATCACACATTCCAAGGCGGAATAGACTATATAACACTTTAATTAAAGCTTTAAACTGCAAGTGAGTGCAATATGCTTTAAGTCAGCGAAACTTTAACTCAACACTACAGCTTTCCGACCAATACAATTAACGCCCCATTAATAAAGGTGGTATTTCATTTAACGTACGTGGCTGTTTTAACCTACCAAGCTTTGCTATCACGGGTTTTCAAAATTACAAAACCTGATACACCAGAAATTAAAAAAATAATTGACATATCTTACGAGATACGTCTGTTACGAAAAAAATGCTATTCGTTCAATATTTTTTTCTGGAAATCTTCAAAATGTAACTACATTCATTATATGGTAGTAAAAACCGTGCTCTTCATTAATTTTGCGAAATAAAACGAAATTTTAACACGATTCACGTCTTCGTGAGCTATTTTAAGAAAAACTGATACGTTTGTTACCGTGGTATTTCCCATTTGAAATAAAATACAAAAGTTTTTAACAATAAAACAATAGTGCTTCATATCAGAAGCATTTTCGTTTTTTGAAAATGTAACTACTGCTATTTTAAATGAAGCATTTGCACCAAAGAATAAGTCTTTGAATATTTTCTCTTGGAAACAAAACAAGTTTACTCCGCCTAAAATAACCTGGCATTCAAATAAAAACTTGCCTCATTTAAATTTCAGATCAAGAGATTCTTCCGCTCTCTCCAAAGAGAAAGAGTTCATTGTTCGCTGATCGATTGATTTTCGATATTTGCTCTTTCTTACCTTTGCTCTCCACCCCCTTAAGAAAAGGCAGATAAACAAAGAAAACACGTTTTTCTCCAAAGGATCTGTTTTACATGCGTACATTCTTTGACAAGAAATTCACTGAGATAAAAGCATTTCCACTGGCAGTTCCAATCCTCTTTCGAGTAATCGGTTCTGGCGTTGATTGCTTGGTATTGCTCCTCAAGTAGCAAGATGCCGAATAAGGACAAACATTTAACAACGGCCAAATTTTATATTTTGAGAAGAACAAGTAAGGGAATGTGGGGCAAAGTGAAATAGCAAAATATTTTAAAAATTTGCAGTGCCTCCTATTTAGCAATATTTTGACATAGTTCCTAGACATGTAGTTAATTCCTGTCCAAAAATAAATAGCTCTAAAAATCTTCGAAAAAAAAAATACAAGTCATTTTCCAAAATTTGACACCTTCATTAATATTCGTGGTTTTTCAAAAATATATATATATTTTTTAAAAATAAAATGAAAAAATTTTCGTAACTAACCTTTTTACGAATTAATTGAGATCTATTAATGTCCAGTGCATTTCTTATTTAGTTTATATTAGTCATGTTTTGATTTAAATGTTCAGTGTAATTTGTCAAGTGCACGCGGGGCAAAGTGGATGGGGCAAAGCGAAATACAGTGAGCTCTCACTTATACGCCGCCTCATTTATGCGCCTTTTTCACTTATACGACGATTTTGACTGGGTCCCAACACATTCCATAGCAAAATAATGATAGTATCATTCGTTTATGCGTCGCTCTAGAGACAAATATTTTACTTATGCACCGAATTTTCCCTAAAATGTAAAAAAAAAAGTTATTTTCTTTAAAAATTAAGCATTTTTCTTCACTTTCCTATTTAATCTTTTGCCTTTATTGCTCATAGAAGGCATTTTTTTTTTCCGCATGAACTGGAGAGGGACAATTATCTATTATACATCGTTTTAAAGGGCTCATTGTTTAGTTTGTAATTAGGAATGCTACAATTTTTGTTTATCTTTATCATTGTAGTTAAGTTACAGTAATTGCCAAATCGCAGTAATATGTCCCTTTTCTATAGAAACATTCTTATTCATTCTCTCATTGGAACCAACGTTGCGTTTTAGTCCATTAAATTGGCATGTTCACTTATACGTTTCTCTCACTTACGCGCCTTTTTCGGTTGGTCCCTTGGGCCGGCGCATAAGTGAGAGTTCACTGTAGTTCGTTTCGTTTACTTATGCATTTATTTACAAAATCACGTACGTATTTCTTTCTTTATTAATTTATTTACATAATTTTACTTATTAATTCACTTATTTATACATTCATTCACTTATTTTTTTGTTTATTCCCTATTTCATTCAACCATTCATTTTTCTCATTTATTAATTAATTCATTTGAAGGGCCAGGGGGGAAAAAGATGAAAGTGACCAAAAAGCGATTTCGAGAAAAAAGAAGAACAAAGTTTGATTTCTCGTAGCTCTTTATGTAGTTTTTCGAGTTTTCATGCACATTTCGGTCGCTTCTCATCTTTTTTCGCCTTTGTTGTTCTACCAGATGATACTAGTCCTTCATAGCCCCTAGATAGCGCTAATATCTCAAAACTGACGAAAAAGTGACTTTCATCCTTCCCCCTCCCCCTGGCCCTTCATTTATTTGTTTATTTTTTTATTACTAATTCACTTATTCGTTTGTTTAAGCATTCATTTGATTAATATTACTTTAAATCATCAAATTGAAAATATTTCATTTCAAAAATGTTGTATTTTTCACTTTGCCCCATGGTTTTTTTGAGGGAAATTTGCAAAATAACTGCTAAAAGTAAAAAATGATATTTCAGCATTGTATACTTTATTTTTTATTTATGTACATTAATTTTTAAAACAAATTTCCATTTTTTTCCTTTTCAAACAGGCACGTTAATTTAGCTATTTCACTTTGGCCCACATTCAACTACTAAGATTAAATTGATAAAATAAATAAATAAAAAAAATTATACAATCCAAGCCTCATTGCCGACCTCATATTAAAACAAGCTTCACTGGTCTAAGAACATTTTAAATTTAAATATAATTAATTGTTTTCGAGACGACATGGTAAACAAGGAAAATTAAAGATAACTCTTACTAGTAAAATTTACTAGTCGTAAAAGCAGGATAAAGAGGAAAAAATTGAAAACATTTTTAAAACACATATACTAAAACCAATTGCAAGTATTTTAATTGCTAACTACACTGAAGTGACAAAAGTCATGGGATACCTCTTAATATCGTGTCGGCCCTCCTTTTGCCCGGCGAAGTGCAACAACTCGACGTGGCATGGACTCAACAAGTCGTTGGAAGTCTTCTGCAGGAATATTGAGCCATGCTGTCTCGATAGACGTCCATAATTGTGAAAGCGTTGATGGGGCAGGATTTTGGGCACGAACAGACCTCTCGATGGTGTCCCATAAATGCTCAATGGGATTCATGTCGGGCGATCTAGGTGGCCAAATCATTCGTTGGAATTGTCCAGAATTTTCTTCAAACCAATTGCGAACAGTTGTGGCCCGGTGACATGGCGCATTGTCATCCATAAAAATCCCATCGTTGTTTGGGTACATGAAGTCCATGAATGGCTGCAAGTGATCTCCAAGTAGCTGCACATAAGCATTTCCAGTCAATGTTCGGTCCAGTCGCACTAGAGGACCAAGTCCATGCCATGAAAAAACAGCCCACACCATTACGGAGCCACCACCAGCTTGAACAGTGCCTTGCTGACAGTTTGGGTCCATGGCTTCGTGGGGTCTGCGCCACACTCGAACCCTACCATCGGCTCTTACCAGCTGAAATCGTGACTCATCGGACCAATCCACGGTTTTCCATTCATCTAGGGACCAACCGATATGCTCACGTGCCCACGAGAGTCGCTGCAAGCGATGTCGTTCTGTCAGTAAAGGCACTCGAGTCGGTCTTCTGCTGGAATAGCCCAAGAAATCCAAATTTCTCCGCACAGTTCTAGCAGACACGTCCATTGTACGTCCCACATTGATTTCTACGGTGATTTGACGCAGTGTTGCTTGTCTGTTAGAATTTACGACTCTTTGCAGACGTCGCCGGTCTCGATCTTTAAGTGCAGGCGGTCGACCACTGCGCTGTCCATGGTGGGATGTTATGCCTGAAATTTCATACTCTCGGCACACTCTTGACACAGTGGATCTGGGAATGTTGAATTCTCTAACGATTTCCGAAATGGCATGACCCATGCGTCTAGCTCCAACTAACATTCCGCGTTCAAAGTCTGTTAATTCACGTCGTGCGGTCATCATCACGTTAAAACCTCTTCACATGAATAACTTGAACAGAAATGAAAGCTCTGTAAAAGCACTGCGCATTTATACCTGTTCTATGCGATGCTACTGCCATCTGAAAATTTGCATATTGCTATCCCATGACTTTTGTCACTTCAGTGTAATAGAAATTGACAACAATGTTGATGACAGTTCCATCTCATTTCGTCAACTTTAATTTATCTGACTTTTGTAATTTCAAAATGACTGTTTTTATGAGAATGACATGTAATCCCCCCCCCCTTCCTATGCTATACAAAAACATTTATGGGGGAATGGGTGATGAAATGCAAATTCCCAAAACCGTATTCAGTCTAACCGAAATTAAATATCCCCCTTTAAAGCGCAACTTACTTTCAAATATAAATATACTTATTAGCTTTTTGTGTGCGCCACTTTATTCCAAATGAAGTAGTCTTAAGTTTCCTGATTTTGAGTTAAATAATTAAGTTGTAACCCCGAATAAAAACAATAGTTAACGAGATATAGCTTCATTCTAACTCATTCTTTTTATCTATTTTAGAGTTACTAGGAATCTCTACCAACTAAGCAAGAAACCTGCTTAGCGGAGTTACAAGAAGTAGCACATTCAACTAAAACGCTTGTATGCAACTTTTATATTTTGTATGTATGTGTAGTTTCAATTAAATGTTAGAATTTTAATATGACTGACGTTTTGGTATATTCAGTTTCCAACGCACTTTTTGCAGCATGTTTTTGGATTTATATTATTTAATGGATATTGAAAATCCATACTACATTCTTGAAGGTATATTTGTATAGGTTTAAGGTTTGGTAAAAAGCTTAGTAGGGGAAAATGTAGAGTACAAAATATTCTATTTAAAGTGAATTAAAGTTGTACCTTCCTTATGATAAAGAAGAACTATTTTTTTCTGAAAAGAATCGCAAAGTGTACCTCTCAGAGAAGAATCTAAGAAACAAGAAATATTTTATTGAAAAGAGACGAAAATTGTATTTTCTGTTATAAGGAATTTGGAAAGAAGAAATATTTCACATGAAGATATCTAAAATTGTTCTTTTTTGGTAAGAAAGGCAAGCATTTTTCTGGAAAGAAACAATGGATTTATTTTTCTAGAAAAAAATACGTAATGAAAAAAAGTTCTTGACATGCAATTAAAATTGCACTTTCTAATAGGAAACTGAGAGACATGTAACTAGAAAATAACTAAGGTTCTACCTTAATGAGAATAATTAAAAAACTATCGCAAGATTAAAAATGATTGACATTTCAACGGGTTAACAATAAAAAAAAATCAAAACACAGAAAAAGAGTTAAATAAACAATTTAATAAAGGCATTAATGACCTTAATTATTAATAAATAATAAATATATTATTAATAATAAATAAATAAATAATAATAATTAATTAATAACCGTAATAATTAATGAATAAACATATACATAAAACAGAACTAAAAAACTAGAAATATTTGGTCTAAAAAACAAATAATTGAGTTATTCAATACCATAATTATTATCAAAATTGAGCTATTAATTTTCATTTTTTTTCCTTTGGTAAAAGACCAAAGGGCCTCACGTTGATATACGAGTCAAAACCAATACCTCTCAATTAAGTTAAAAACCATTTTTATTTCAAAAAACAACTCGATGCTTGCTTCTATACTGACTATCCGCTAAAACGCGTGGGTAACATAATAGTAAGCGCTAAGCGGTGATATTTATAATACTATAAATAATATAATGACATAACTTTAATGGAATATAGTTGCGATCATTACCTAACCCCAGAAACAGGCTAATATCTTTTCAGACATAGCGCATACAATTTTCTTTATTTTATCGAAGTATTTTCTTTATTATGACTGAATATTTGAAATAGCTAATTGTCAACAATACTTTCGTCTTAGAAAAACTAAAAAAATTACGTAATTCGCAAACTAATTTTTCATGATGATTCTACAACAATTCTGATAAAAAAAATGCTCATCCCAAAAATTCACTATTATATTGTTTTGTTTTGAGTTTATATGAATAAAATAAAAAGTGTGAGTCGCAGAAATGTAAATCGAGATTATGTAGGTACAATTTTACAAAGAATGTATTTTGAAATTGCTCTTGATAATTTCTTGCATGTTTTGAACGTTTATACCAAAAAAACCTTTTAAATTATTTATTAATGTGATTAATTTAATATTTAAATAAATTGAAATATGAAATAGGACTTATTTTAATGATCACGAGGGTTAAAAAGTATTTTGTGTCAATATTTTCTTCGTAGAAATACTAATATTTAAAACAAGTAACTGCTTGTAATGAAATACAAATATGTCTCTCTCATTTAAACTTTAAGCATATAGAACTGTTTATTAAAGTAAAACATTACACACACAGTTAAACAAACATCAATTTCTAAAGCTCGATATCTGCTGAAACTTACAAATTCCTAGAAAATATGAGTTTTTAAATTTTTTGCTCTTCTGAAAGGATTTGAGATAATTCAATAAGCAATTAAAGTACTGTTGAATTTTCTGTTTCATTAATTTTTGTTTTATACTATAAGTTCAGCAGCCTCAAAAAAAAAAAAAAAAAAAAAAAAAAAAAAAAAAAAAAAAAATCAGTACAACAATTTATAGCTTTTTTTCCAGATATGAGTAGATTTTCCTTGCAAATATATATGACTTTAAAGAAATCAGAGCACTATAAGACTTGACGTTAAATATGTTCTCCTTAGCTTTTTATACTGGGCAGAAAAAAACTTGAAAATGTTGAACTCATTCATCATTCGAATGTTGACTTCAGGCTCGTAATAAAAGAAGACAGCTGCCAATGTTAGTGCGCAATCAATCAATAACCAGTGAACATTTTAAAATAAGATACTTTCATATTTATATACTTTCTACTAACAATAAGAGTCTGAAATTGTGTGTGTGTGTGTGTGTGTGTGTGTGTGTGTGTGTGTGTGTGTTTGGCTTCTACTATGACCCTTATTTTTTTATTGACTGTATTTTTTGTTCTACATTGTTTGTTCGTTTCGGTGACTTTCAAGTCATTTTTTAACCCTTAAATTGCGAGGTGATTGTTTTGCAACAAAAATACTGAGGGTGAGTAGGGGTGACTGGGGACGGTTGTGACAATTTTCATTCGCTCCCCCATAGATCCCTTAGTAATGCCTGTGAGCTGGTTTAAAGTTGTTTTTATGTTTAAGTGTACATTTGCCTGCTTATAAATACTAAAATTTTCAAAGTACAATAGTTAACTCACAGGACCAAATTAAACAAAAAAGGAAAAAATGTCACAACCGACCCCACCCCAGGGGTGGTTGTGATAGTGCTTGGGGTCGGTTGTGACAAGTTCAAAAATACAGCAAAACAGTCTAGATCACTTTTAATTTCAAGTAATATTAAACGTAATTGAACATAACCTTCATCTGGGAAAGTTTAACACTTAACAATGTGCCTCGTTCAGTTGAAGTAACCTTATACCAAGTTTTGCAACAATATCAGGTTTTTGGAATTTCGTAACGTCTGTTTTGGCAACATTATGCACATCCTGTGGGTAGTAGCCGTATCTGTTCATAACAATTCTCAAGTATCAAAGAAAGATTCCACATTTATTTGTTTTATTGAAGCTTGTTACTCTTTAAAGGCTAGTTACATGAACTACACGAGCAGACGTGAAAATTTTCTATTCATAAATGAACGAAACCATTTCTCAGTAGCCATTTTACTCTCATGTCTGCTTTCAGCTTATATGTAAGCACAAAAGCACTTTATTATGAGCAATATAACCTATGCACACGTTGTTTTCTATGTGACAGCGCCGGCCGGCTCCATCGCGTTTACGAATTAATGTTTCGTAGCGAAGACTTACGATTAACGTTGCATTTCCAAAGCTGTCCGAAAGAAAAAAAAAGTTTCTCTTCTTTATAAGCTTCTTTATATTTCATTAGGTCACACTGCCCTATTTCTGTCATCTTTAAGAGTATTTTGAGTATCAAATATGATAAAAACATGTTTCACTCGTGTCACAACTGTCCCCACGCAATTTGTCACAACCGACCCCAACCCACTTATTTTGAAAACAGCAATCGCCATGACAATACAAAATAGCCCACACAAAAAAAATCACTGCTATTTCGCTATTGAGGTTCACTACTTACGGGAGAAAACTTTCATTTATCTATCTGCACCCATCCCACTACTTTTGCAAACAGCAATCGCCATGACAATACAAAATAGCCTACATAAAAAAACACTGCTATTTCGCTATTAAGGTTCACTACTAACGGGATAAAACTTTCATATATCTATCTGCACCCATCCCATACTAAAAGAAATCGAACAAAAAAAACTTACTTTTGACTGTTAAAAAGTAACCAACCCCTCTGCTAGCGTTAATGTCGCTCGTTGGATACTTTTGCTTTGACACACATTCAGACAAACATGCTGATACTCTCTCTCTCTCTCTTTGCTTCAATCAGGTATTAATTATGGTTTAGCTAATATAACGACTGTCACAACCGCCCCGTGTCACAACCGTCCCCAGTCTCCCCTACATGTGATCCCAACCTAAAATTTCTTACACACCCCACAAACTTTATAAAATCAAAGTAAGAATATTTCCCATGATATTTACTTTATCAATTCTGTATCTCAGAGCCGGACTTACGTAAGTGCCTATTTTTGTTACTTTTCAGGAGAGAGCAAAAGCGTTTGTTTGAGGAATGTAAAGGAGGAAACTCGAGCTCTTTTAGAGAAGCTAAAAGAATGTTAAGGAATTACTCTTATAGAATAACGTTCTAATGGGTTAGTGGGGAATAAAATGTTACAAGGCAGTAATAATATTAAAATCGCTATTTTTGAACTTACGCTAGTCTAGCTCTAGAAGTACAGAATTTATATAAATATAACTGTAGCAGTGAAAAGCCACACATGTCACCATTACAAAATGTCTGAATGAAAAATCTGAACTTTTCTTTGTTATAAAACACTATCTCACTGAAAACTGTTGAATTTGAACTTGCAATATTATGTTTGAAGCCTTTGGTTTTAAGGGCAACATACCTAAACGTAGAAACACAAGATAATAACAGCACATAAAAATCACGCAATTAATCCCCAATTGAGCAAATACACAATACTGTAATTTATGTCACTAAAAGACAAGTTAATCTATCTTTTTGTATATAACTGTCTAACTCTTGCATAGCAAGACTTAACCCAGTCTCTGTGAAATTGTGAGTAATTAGAAGTTGTGATTTTGTAAGAAAAGCAGTCGAAAACTTTGTACAATTAATGAAGTTAAAAATGCAAGACAACGTGTCTACAAGTACAAATAAAAGGATTAAAAAGAGTTAGAAAACTCTGGCAAATAGCTATTTCGGGGCTATTATAAAAGAAGTCCCATCATCAGTGCAAAAAAGAGGATGGTTCACTAACACCAGTCAAGTGAACCAGGAATGCAAGAAACGCGAGGGTAAATAAACAAACCTACTCTTCCTGTTCTGTTTATTTACCCTCGCGTTTCTTGCATTCCTGGTTCACTTGACTGGTGTTAGTGAACCATCCTCTTTTTTGCACTGATGATGGGACTTCTTTTATAATAGCCCCGAAATAGCTATTTGCCAGAGTTTTCTAACTCTTTTTAATCCTTTTATTTGTACTTGTAGACACGTTGTCTTGCATTTTTAACTTCAGAAGTTGTGATTGTTTAACAGAAATAATGTACTAATTTTCTGGGAATAACGAAGCATCAAGAAGCTTTCAAGGGAATAAAAGGAAAATATGAGTATTTTAAGTCGCTTAGAACCTCATAAATTTGAATAGTGTCATAATTTCAAGTTTTGAATTACGATTGATTAGTATTTTTTAGATTGCAAAAATATATCCGTGATTTGTGCCGAAAAGTCCAAATCTGTTTTTAAAAACAAATTTTAAAATTAAACTGATAATGATAATAATAATAATAATAATAGCAACACATAAAAAATAAATCTTCAAAGGACTTTTATGCTGTACAGAAGTCAGCAGGTGTATAGATGTCAACCTCACTTTAGGCGAGGTCTAATGTTAAAGATCTGAAATGGTGTAGGGATGGCAACAGGTGTATGGATGTTAACACTCTAATACTACTAATATAGATATTTTATACTGGCGACTTTTAAAAGTAAAAAAGTAGTGAACTGGCTTTCTAAACGGCCTTCTTTAAGTTCTTGATCAGAAATCTCCACTTTACGGGGATTTAGGGGACAGGCCGAACTATCCGACATTTTGGTTCCAAGACGGCTTTGGATAAAACCTTGTTTAATACAACCTCGTTAATTTTCATCAGTGGTAGCTATGTCATCAAAATACGCCACATTGAGTAAATCTAGTAAGATAATTTAAGCTAGCATTTAATTCTCAAATTAAATACTAGCTTATGAGGAAATATTTATGGTAAGTATACCCATTTTCATCCTTGTTACTTGTCTGCAATTTAAATGAATGAAATATCCTCAGTTTATTAATAAGAACAGTTAAACTTCAATTACGTCAGCCATCTTAAGTTTATATATGTAGCCCAATTTTCTTTAAGGCGATTTTCGTACACATACCAGTGGAACCACACGCGTCTTTTTGGAACCAAAATGTCGGATAAGTCAGATTCCTTATATAAGGACCTTAGCTCTGACAACAGTGACCTGTGATAGACAAAACCTTAAAAAAAGGAAAAAAAATGAGGAAAAACTTTTAGAAAGACTTAAAAGTTCTAGAAAATCGTAACGAGTAATGGAGCTCAAAGAAGTTGCATTAAAGCTTAAAAAGATATCTTGTAAAAACCTCACTATTAGTCTTTATTTTCACAAATAAAAATTTATTTTTCGAATACTTATTTACTGTCACAACGGTAACAGCTAGTCATTTTCAGTTGTAAACATCCAAAGAAATGGAAAATGCCTAAATTTCCATCCACAGTGCACCTTAATATATTAAATTCACTTGCTTTAGGTGTAAATATTTTAAAGGCACTGCTTTGTTTAGATGGGGAAAAAAATTATCAACAATTTCGCGCTCCCACAACAATCTATTTTTATTCTCGCGTCGTGTAACAAAGTGCATGAAGAAAATGCTCGAAAAGTGCATATGAATGGTTCCCGAAGAAATCACTAAGCTGCCTCCCTGTTCTTTAAATAGCACAAAAAAATTGCAGTTCGGCTAAATCTCGACGCCTGGCGATAAAATTTCGGTTGCCAGGATGTAGTCTCTCCACATCTATCACCGACTGACTCTGCGCAGCCGTAATCTAATTTATCGACATCACTGATAAATATATTGTGTTTGTGCCCGCGGAGAAATTCGCACACAAGGCGAGGCGCCGAATTTCGCCACAGCGAACATCCTCCCAGCGCTGCAAGAAATCAAATGTAGCGTGTAATATGAAATCCTGTAAATTAGATGCGCCAACCCCTTCTATCACGTACTGTCATTCTGGGGGGGAGGGGGGGACAGGTTGCTGTTATGGGATTTTAAAAGCGGGGAGTGTTGGATATGGGGTGCAATATGCCGTGGCCTTAAAGCTAAGAATACGGTGTTTTAATCTCGGAAAATACTTTACTAAATGCCGTAAGTGGAGGGGTAAAGACAATTTTGAGAAATGGCTCCTAAACTTTAGGGGTACGCCGTAGGGTAATAAAAGGTAACGTTTTAATTTTAACGGATTCGGGTCTAGCGGCTTTGTTTTGCCATAATTGGATTAGAAATATTTGCGATTTAAACTATTACTTCGTGTTATTCCTTTCCGGAATAAAATTGTAAGTACTGCTGTGATTAAGTATAAGTACTTTTTTATTTATTTTAATTATTTATTTATTTATTTGTGAGCTTTGTAGGCATTGAATATGTTTAGCCATTTTCCTCTACAGAACTTCTGATAGTTTTATTTTATTTCTGATTCTTATTATTTTTGAAACTAGCTTTATTAAAAAAAAAGAAAGAAAGAAAAAAATAAAACTTAGATCTAATTTCGTCCACTGCCAAGGGAAGAAATATTGTTTTAATATCGTTTCTAGAACTTTTCAAAGTCGAATTGCATTATATAGAAGTGGATTAGATGTTCCTCCTAAAGTTAATTTGAAAAAAAAAATCTAAAATATTTGGAGTCATAGTAGGATGGCTTGTGCAGTAGTTCATACTTCTGGTGCAGTGGAATTTTCCAATTTTCGGCCACTGCTGTAATCCGTGATAAAGTTATTAAATTTGAGATCTTACAAAAAATTTAATTTAATTTTTGCATTTGAAATGTTTAAATCAGTTTTTGTGTTTTCCATATTTATGTTCTGAAGAACGTTTTTCAATACCCATTTGTGCAGTTTTTTTTATTAATTTATTTTTCTATTTTTAAGACAGTAGATTCAAGGCATACATCGGAATAGTTAAGCAAAATTCTATTAGAACACATTAGACAAACGCCTAACGCCTCCATTTTCTACTTTTTAAAAGCACAATATCCTAGTGCAGCAAAAGACAGTTCAAACTAATTGTTAAAAAATATGCACCAAAGGTTTCACTATATGGGGGAATGTCGAGTCAAAGTGATATTATTAAGATAACATATCTGCTTCAAAATAACAAATTGGAGAATTGTTCTGGAAATTAGTGTATATGAAGAAGGAATAATGTATTTCGCAATACATCTATCGCTGAAATGCAATGTTTCATTTTTGGCAGTTGTTTTGTGGCTTCAAAAAAAAAAAAAAAAATCCGAAAAGAAAAAAGTTACCGTGAAATAAATAAAAGTAAAGATATCACGTGCTGTATACGTTAATATATTGCATAGGCCACATGTTACAGGGCAATAGATAAAAGACTAATACTTGGATGACGTGCTTACAGATAATATAGGGAGAGCACATTAAACGCTTGCTGCTTTGTGATGTGATTTATTACTTATAGATGGAAGGAATTAAGAGACAGCAAATAACGATTCTCCGATTTTTTCACCTATTTTTTGTTTTTGTTCTACTAAAAAGATTCTGAAAATATTTCTTTGAAAATCAAGATTTTTTGCGCTGATAGCTTCATCAGCCGATTATATTTGGAACAATAGAGTCAAAAATGATCGGCTACCAAAAGTTTTTTGATGAGTGAAAGTGTTCAAGATAAGTAGATTCGATTATTTCGACTTCCTGTACTATTTTGACTAACCAAAGAGTATGAATCTACAATGATTTATCAAAAAATTATGATTTTTTAGTACTTTAAAAAGCCGTAATAAACTTATTTGAGTTATCCATACAAATACTACAAAGAAAGAGAGCGGATTCTGTATGTATATTACATTTATATTTAGAAGGTGATCTCCGGAACAACTGTCTCTATCTGAAAACTTCTTTCATTTTTTTAAAGTTACATTATTCATCAATGACAATGTCTATGTCATTGTCTTGCAGTGTTGGGGTTCGCTACTTCACTTTTTCAACTGCACTATAATTTAGTGTGAAGTCCGACTTCCACAGTACATACATGCCACAAGGACCCGTTTATAGGGTATGCAACCATTCAAAGCACAACAACACATTTACACAAAAAAGGATAAGGACAGGAGGGTGAAACAGGTCCGTTATTTACGGGGGTCAGGGGGGTCAATTGCTCCCCCTGGCTTTGAGAAATCAATGCATTTACATATAAATGGGCGTGGTTTTTCTTGTTTTCCGATGAAATTGCATTGTTTTTGCACCCTTTGACCCCCCCCCCCCAAGAAAAACTTGAAATGACGGCCCTGGGGTGAAAGGACATCCATGCCATAACCGGGCATTCGAACCCGGGACCACTCCATCCGAGTCAGGCTTCTTTGACTACTAGACAAAGTGACCGGCGACGAAGTCTATACTTTATGCATATAAATACGTATTCCAATTATTTTAATTAATAGCTTCTCATTGCCACCAGTTTATGCTTTATGCTGCTTTGTTCTCATACAGGTAAAAACGGAAAATGATTCATTTGCATTTGCAGAGCATTAATTTTAAAAACGCTCCGCAAATTATTAAGAGAGATAAGATCATAGCAAAAACGAATTTTCAAACCGTTATGCCTGGACTTTCCTGCTGTATTGAAGAGGGTAAGTCCAATCACTGGCTTAGAAAAATCTGAAACAAAGATCCTAAGTCACGTGATTCGACATCGGCGAATGAGGGACACGTTTTGCGTAAAACATGCGAAGGAAACCTGATTTCCTCCAATCATTTACTTTAAAATATGTCACGTGATTTGATATTTTTGTTTCAAGAATTGAAGACTTCATTCTCTCCACCTAAAAGTAGATTTCATAAGGCCAACTTCATACGCTCACTTAACGACAAAAAAAAAAAAAAAAAAAAAAGAAAATAAAACAAAAAAGCTGCAACAACACTGCCACAATAAAACTTTGAATTTTAATGGCTCGCAATTTGGGTTTTGTTACATAGCCCTTTCCTCTTCCAAGCCCTTCAATTATAAAAACTGCCGGCCACTTTGTCTAGTAGTCAGAGGAGTCTGACCATGATGCGGTGGCCCCGGGTTCGACTCCCGACTCAGGCATGGATGTACTTTCACTCTCTCCTGTACTTGCTCTTCCTCTGTGTGAATGACTGTGCTATGAATGAATTATTGCCCTATAAACAGGTCTTATGGCATGTGTGTTGAGCTAAATCGTACTTCCACCTTAAAGGTGCTCGCAAAAACGAAAACCGTACATATTCCGCCTTAAATTGGGGAGATGTGTTTAATCAGGCTTGGGTACCCAAGTGGTTTCAGAAACAGCACCCACATTATAAAAACTATCTGAGTCGGTTATGGAGTTTTGACTTAAATCTTACTTTGTATTCACTTTTGTTGCAATCTAGTAGTTTTTTATCTATTGCCTTTAAGCCATTGGTAAAGGAGCCTTTTAAGTTTTTTTTTTAGTAAAATTATTTTGCATAAAAAATGGACTTAACGGGTTTCGATATTAATCGACTCATTTACTTGAATTACAGGATGTGTAGTTATACATTATTTAAGTTTTTGAAACTTCCCTAAATTTATCAATTACTGCTGCCATTAAGTGCTTCGTTTTCATGAATAATATTGTAAATATTTTGAGTTACTGCTGATTGGCTGTTTCATGTTTTAGTTATTTTAATTTCGAAACAGATAGTATGAAGATAAAACTTTTAATTAGTCGAATTAAGGTACATATAAGAATGGTGGTTTCTATTTCTAAATATGTGTGTTTCAAAAAATTGGAAGCTAATTTATGTGATTGTTAACATAACTTCGAGAATATAGTTATATTAACCACTGATTCGATATTTTAAGTCCAACTTAACACTACTGTATCGACACATTCGAACACTTAAAACAAAAATGCTAACAAAGATTCTGTTTTCCAAAATGAACTTTTAAATGATATTGATATCGTTCTGCTGACTCTTTTAAGTGCAAAAATATATGACAAAAAACTAGTTATTTACCTGCACAATGTGTTGTTTTTTTTTTTTCTTTTTTCAGAAGAAAAAACATCACGTGGTTATTACTGTGTTATTAGACAGGTGTTTTAAACTGCTTTATTGAAAATTGTAAGATTTTTTAAAAAGTTTTGGTTAAATTGAAAAATGATTCACCTAGCAACGGATGGCATTGAAAATGTTGGACATATTTTGTACCACCAGCCTTGAAAGAGTTGACTCGAATATAAATGTAATGCTTTTCAAAAAAAGGTTTGAACGCCCCCTGAGCTTGATAATACTGTTATGTATACTTAAAACTATAGTTCCAACTTATTCCTTTCAAGTAATAATGTATTCAATACTTCAAGTATAAAAGTCGTGGCATTATCATTAAAGAATACTTGAAAGCAATGTAAGCTTAATTGTGTTTGCAGTGCTATTATCGAAAAACGTTAATTTGAAATTCTTTATATTACTTTGAAGTTTCATATGACTCTTTCAACAATCTGCTTAACATTTATTATTAAAATTTAATTAATAAATCTTAATAACAAAGACAATCAAGTTCAGAAAAAATCCGTCGTTTTTTTGTTTCCTATTATACTTTTAAGTATCATTTCGTAAGTAAGAAACTCAAAAACAAAAGGCACTTTTCCCTTTATTTCAACGCATTCGTTTTCCAATAGCTAGAACGAACTGAAGAATCTGGTTGAATTCCCAAGACTTTGAATAAAGCAATTTAGATTTACAAGTACGGCAATTATCTATGGAGAAGAATAAAAATGGTGCCTCATGCTTTTTTTTTTCTTCTTTTTTTTAAGAATAAAGATGAACAGAGAAGGTTTTTTTTTTTTTTTTTACAAAGATGAAAAGAAACAAAAAATATCATTTTAAACCTCAGTTCGCTGCTGCTAGCAGATAACAATATGCGACTTAGTCCAAAATTGAGCTCATTTCAAGGTAGGACTATCTTTAAAATGACTGCAATTTCGTCCGTGTCTTTATGTTATTACTCTACAGGCAAAAATAGAGAGTAAAAAATATTATCATTTCGCAAACATCAAAAACGAGAGAAAATTTTCCGTTGCATAAAATACATCGATTCGTTGCAAAGGGACTTTTTATCGCCACGAACCCCAAAGTTACTTTTATAACCCAGGTTCTATAAAGGAGGTAATCAATAACTCCGGGCGATTTGCAACCACGGCAGGTTTATAACATGTGTCATAATCGCTTCTTTGAAAATTGTTGTAAATTCGGCGCCGATGTTGAAATCAATGATAAAAGCATTAACTCGCCGTCATCACTTACTCGTTTATTTTAACTTAACAGAGATAAAAAAAAAACGTGTTCTCCGCTGTTAAAGCTGACAAAATTAAAAATGTGCAATGTGATTAAGCACTTTATAAAGCAGATATGCCATTACTTAGTACAAAATGTAATTAGGAGAAGATTAAAATATCAGACTTTGCGATAATACCTGGTATTAAATATTTTATAGTCTATAAAGTTGTTCCCCGTGATGAAAAAAAAATGTATAATAACTTTGTTATGCTCATTTATATGTATCTAATAAATAGCTTTATCATACTCAATTACTGAAATATGTGATCATCCTTAATGTTCTTTTTTTTGAAATGTAGGGTCTTTGGTTTAAACATAAATTCGATAAAATTAACATTTTATGGTGCAATAAATATTACAGCGGTTTGAATTGTTAATGTTACCTTTAATGTTTCTCGACATGTTCTTATTTGAGGTATTTTCCATCAACTAAATTTACCTGAGCATCTCTTAAATGGTAAAATACTAATGCTTTAAAACCCAAATTAAAAGAAATACAAGAACTTAACAATATTTTTTATTTATTTATTTTTTTTTTGGTTAACTGAAAAATCCATATGAGTTATTATTATTTCTAATTTTTTTTATTGCATAAGAAATTAAAACTTTAGTGTTATCTTTGAGCAGTCCAGAAATACACAAGAATACATACAAATTGTTTCTCATTATTAAAAAGAAACAGTCGGTATTTCTCATTATTAAGAAAATCTTTGGTCATAATGAAGGTATTATTATTTCACAGTAAGATCGAAATTATTCATTGTAGCAATAAAATATCGCACCCCTGCAACAGAAGTGACATATCTCAAAAAGAAAAAAAAGAAATTTTAGAGAAATTCAAGGTTTTGCGCAACGTTTCTTTGAACTGATTTTTTTAATCAAATACTACAATAACAATACGAGCAAAACATTTTACCTTGTTTTATATTTCTTTTTTTATGTTTTTGATTATATTTAGTTGTTGGTTTTTTTTGCATAAATTAATGGCGTGAATTGCAAAAATTTACTTTTAAGCTCTTAAAATTGAATGATGTTTCAATATTGATTAAAGCATTTACGCACACGCTTATGTAAAGTAATTTTGCGCGAGTATTAGTTTTCCTTTTTTTTGCAAGATATTGCATTACATTTACGTTTTAAATTAATCCCTAATGTATTTTGTTTTATCACAATTTTGATTTATGGCTCTTGTGTGACCGGAGTCCGATATGCACTTTTAAACTCTCACTTAATTTTAGTAGCTGGGTAATTTTTATGTCCTACTGTAACAGTGAGCAATTTATGTGATTGGAATCATTTTTTTGTAATTTGCGCAAATTAATGAAGTTTAAAAGCGTGTTCATTTTATTTAATAAATTTTTAAAGTAAAAACTGGTCAATAAACACAAAACTAAAACTAAATGGTACCATTCGCTTGCAAAAAAATGTTTATTTTAATTAAGATTCAAGGTTTTTTTTTTTTAAATTATTGATCGGCTATTTTTTGATGCATTTATACAAATAGTCTTTTGCTTGTGCTTTGAAAAGCTCTGTCAACAATTTATGTTACAATTAATAATTATTATAGTAAGCAATAACAAGCTGAGTCATAAATGTTTCAGAAAAATAAAATAAATAAGTACATTAGAAATAAAAAACTTTCTTCTTTCTTTAGCAATACTGTCGCGCTGAGCGTTAAAGTCATATCTGCGAGTTATAAGTAAGAAAGAGCCGTTTTAAATTTTGCCCCTCCATTGGCTTGATTCAGAGGTAACTTTTTCGCAACTTAAAAAAAAAAATATTTTCCATTAATAAATGACCATAAACTATTGTATTTAGGTGAAGTATATGTCAAAAAACAACATAGTGATCGTAATTCAATTTTGATAAAAAGTGCAGATACGACTTTTATGCTAAGCACGGCAGAATATTTTAACTATGGAAACTTAACATTTGAAGTACAAGCCATCAAGTTCCACCGTCTTAATCTATTTTTCAACCAGTTTTTCGATACCACGGCAATAATGATTTTTTATGATAATTGGTATAAAGATAATCATATATAACTGTCACAATAATTAATATTAATATTATAATGATCATCTTGATGTCATCACTGACCAGCAGTGGTGACATCAAGATGTCATCACTGACCAGCAGTGGTGACATCAAGATGCATTTGTCTTTCTTAAGTTGTTTTATTTGCTTTCATTTTTAAGCACAAAGGTATTTTTTTTTCATTTCTCACAGAGTAAATTGCTTACTTAAAACGTTACATCCTAACTACTGTCCGTCCTTAAAAACCGCTCCTAGCAGTCAGGAACCATTCCACTTTAAAAAGGGGTGATGGGTTGTGAGTGGGAACTTTCCGAAGTTTTCAATTTAAAACTTTTTGGTATATTTTTGACATATTCAACTAAACTATGTATCTAAAATTAGTATCGTTCCACGTTGTTTGATACGGCTCAAAATGTTTTTCTTATTCTTCCCCATATTGTTATTTACCTATCACCGCTATTTTGGAAAGATCAGAGAAGACCTGACGCATGCGTAAATACGCGGAAAGTTTTACCTAACAAAATAAGACATTACTTTGCAAAAAATAAACTGTTGTTTGTGCAGTATAATACTGAAAAAAGAGGTTTCAGTTAAAAACTGTAAAATGCATGCACAGTAAGAAACTGAAAAATTACCAATTTAACAACTACTGTATAATTGGCAATTTCACAGTTTATTGTTGTAAAATTGCTATAAAATTAGCTGTATTATACTATAAAAATCACATTTATTTTTGCAGTTTTGGTATTACCTATTGATACTAAGAACAGTAACCTTTACATTAGGAGCATTTATTGATGTGTAGGTTTTCATCATTAAGTATGTACTGTTTTTTTTTTTTTTCAAAAGATCGACATTTGCTAGAAAGTGAAGACTTCATGGAAAACACTCATTTCCAGAGAGAAAAAAGGAAACATAAAAGGCGTGAGTGTATTATTTTTACTGGGTTGACCAGGTGGTTATTTTCACACTGGACCGTTGATTTTAGGTTTGAGAAAGCGACAACGAAGACTCGTTCGCTTGAAAATTCCTCTTTTGAGTTCAGTTAAAAATTAACGTGATTTCATTAAGTGCATATAATATGTCAAACTTAGTAATAACATTGTGTAGTATTGCTTTTTGTTCAAGAAATAAATCAATAAAATAAGTAAATAAATAAATATGGAGTTAAGACCAAAGTTCTTGCTTGAAACAACTCATTGCAATTAAAAAATAAGACACTGATTTTCTTAGGGTAAAACCTTTCGCCCATTTACGCATGCGTCAAGTCTTCTCTGATCTAACCAAAATAGGGGTGATGGGTGAGATAACAATAAGGGGAATAATAATAAGAATTATTTTGAGCCGTATGAAACTACTTAGAACGATGCTAATTTAACGTACATAGTTTAGTCGAACCTATCAAAAGGATAGAAAAAATGCAAGTTTTAAATTGAAAACTTTGGAAAGTTCCCATTCACAACCCATCACCCCTTTTTTAAGTGGAATCGTTCCCGGGTGAGGCTTTCACGGACGAACAGTATGAGTTGATTATTTTCAATGACATTACCAAATGGAGCTCTAACAATATACATTTAGGAAGATGTATATTGCTTTCAAAAGTTTACTGTTAGAGATCCATATCTACAAAATCTATTGAGCCAAATCAAAATAAGCTCTGCAGACTTAATGGATATTGATAGAAAGAACACACAGAGGTATGCATGGTGTAACTGTTCTTCAATAAACTGTGAAATAATATCCTTAAAATCAAATGTTAATATGTAGGATTATTTTACACAAGTTTCCGGTGTTAACTTTTCACTTACTTTGACGTATTTAAAAGCAACCTAATTACGTCAAAATTAGCGAAGAAAAACTTTTATCTTTTTTTGTTAGTGCAATTGTCCTTGAAACAAGTTGGTTAACTTTAATATTTTTTTAGCACCTATTGACAGTACTCGTGTTTAAATATTTTGTTCAATTTACTTTTTGTTTTGTTGGTACACTGCAAAATATTTGTGTAAGGTTACCATTGTTGACGTATGTAACGTTACACAACTTCTGGAGTAAGCTGTTCTGATTTTAAGAAAACTCTATTTTTTGGAGGAAAGTAGCCGTTGAAAAGTTCCACGAGGCGTTAAAATTACTGGAGAAAAAATTCAAAGAGCTTGAGTGAAGACAAACATCGGCGCAGAGCTCTTGAAGTCTTAAGACTGTTACCAAGATGTACAGTCATAGAAAAGAAAACGAAACACTCGCTCGTATTCGAAGGTTATTAACACTAGAGACACGTGTAATACGTTATTTTTTCAGGAATAATGTGCTCTATAAATTTATATTAGTAAATTGTTGTTAAGGGGTCGTCTTCATATAAAAATCGGCATCAACTTTAAAATTTTCTCTAAAAACCCCCCTTTTTTATCGCATATTTGTAATCAGCTACATCATTTAACTTTGTATACCAAATCGTTTTAAATTTGCTCCAGCCGTTGCTTCACAATTGAACTGAGAAAAAACCGTCCCGTAATGTTAAAAATATTTTTGATAATTGGTTATATAATACCTAAACCACGATAGGTACGGCAAAGTTTGTTTTTTTATATCAAAATATGAACCAAACCAACATTAAAAACGTCATTGACTTCCCCTCAGATAAAATTTTGAATTTTTTATGAATTTTGAAATTAATATTTGAAAAAATGATGATCTGGAACCTTATAATATTTTGAGGGAGAAACAATCTAGAAGGGGTTTCAAAGGAGAATCCAAAATGGAAGCTCAAAATATCTAGTAGTTTTTGAGGTATGCTAAAAGAACCATTTTTAGGGACCATATATAACTGTGCAAACTGAAACAATACAAAGAAAGAGGAATATGCTTAACCACCAGTCGCAGAACATGCTCAGCGTTTTATATAGTATTTAGTTTTCAACAGTAATAATATGTTGAAAGCGAAACTCTAATAAAACTGCTGAGTATATTTTAAAACTGGTAGACAATCTAATTTTTTGTCCATTAGTCAGAAGTCTGCATTTATGCAACATGTAGCAATTCAGAAAACTTTTTACGTGGACACTTGATTTTCATGGAAAACTGTGGTGTCTCGGAAGGTTATTTGGAATAATTTGTAACGATTAGACGTTTTTTTTTAATTCTGAGCCGCGGTTTTAACATTTTTGCCAATCCTAATACAGTAGTTTATATAAATACAAGATGTTACTTTTAAGTTGTAACCTCTCTCCAAAAGGTGTGTGCTGCAACGGTTAGAGCGTAGCTAAAAGTATGCATCCATCTTTGTTCAATCAAAAAGATAGAATGTTGCGTTTTTCCCTTTAACTCTACACAGTAGGGTATTCTCTTCCAAATTTCAAAAAAATGTTATAACTTTAACAAAACTCGAGAATTTTTAATTAATTACAAAAAGCAAACGTATTATTGCGAGCAGCTGTATGTAATTTAATCGAAAAAATATGATTTGTCTACTCTTTTGTAAATTTTGATCTTGAAAGTTGCTTTTTAAATGTGGTGGTGGTCCCTACATTTTTGGTCGGTCATAACTTTTGTTCTATTGGTCCTAAAGTGATGCCGCTTGGTACCCAGCATACTTTTGGCCCTCCGCACCTAATTATGCAACCAAATGTAGGGGTTCCCATTTGAAAATTCAGACTTTGAGTTCATTTCACTTTGTATATAGCCCCTTATCAAAATTTTACTCACATAGTTTTAAAGAAGAATTTAATCCATGTCAGAAGACACCTTTCTTTTTTTCTTGGCAAGTATAGCAGCCGAATATTTCAGAGTGTTTTTTCTATGACTGTACCTTAACTGGTCCAGTGGTTAAACCTGCAGGCTTTGCTCTGTACGCTGTAAGTTCGCCGTTCGAGGTTCAATCCTATCGTGTGTAATTAAAATACACTGGCGGAAAAAAAAATCCCAACACCAAGAAAGACTTGTGCTAGATAAACGAAATTCGGTAGGCGTGTTTATACAACTGAAAGATGACATCGACTGAAATTTCGTGTTCCGCACATAAGTGTGGCGCAGCTGGCGTCACTCAGAACATGCAAATAAGGCTTGTTTTAAAAGCGTGTTGTGAAGCTCGTGTGTATTATTTTTCCGTGAAATTGGACGAATTGCGTTCATGTTAGCCAGGAACACCTTTTAAGAAGACGAAGAAGCCATTATCAACAGCTCACCGAGTTTAAACGAGGTCGTACAATTTGGCTACGAGAAGGTGGATTTTCATTTCGCGATATTGCAGAAAGACTTGGGTGGGAATTTTTTCACCATGCATGATTATTGGAAGCTATGGGCAAGGGATGGTACTACCTCAAGAAGATCGAGTTCCGAGCTGCCACGTGGCACGACTGAGAAGGAAGATCGCCGAATCTTGCGTACGGCTGTGGAGCATCGTACTGCATCTGCGACTGACATTCGAGCTGCAGTTGGTACCGTCGTGACCCAAGGAACGGTAAGAAACTGTTTACTTCAAGGACAGCTCCGAGCCAGGCAGCCTGTAGCCGGTATTCCATTGACTACAAACCATTGCCTTTTTCGACGGCAGTGGTGGCACGACAGAGCTCACTGGAAGTTGGAGTGGAGATCTGTTGTAATTTTTGATGAAAACAGATTCTGAATTAGTGCCAGTGGTGACTGTATATTGGTCAGAAGGAGGCCAGGGTACCGCCTGCATTCAAGCGGTCTACGGCCTAGACACACGGGACTCACACCTGGAGTTATGGTCTCTGGAACAATTTCTTACGGCAGCAGGGCCATACTTGTGGTTATCCCAAACTCACTAATTGAAAAATTGTCGTCAGTCTGTTAATTTAACCAGTAGCACAGCCCTTCATGAGTAGCATTCAAGGGGGCGTTTTCCAACCGGATAACGCTCGCCCTCACATCGCTGCTGTAACGCAATGTGCTCTACAGAGTGCTGAAATGTTATCATGACCTGCAAAATCACCAGGTCTGTCTCCAATTGATAACGTATGGGATATCATGGGATGGCACCTCGAGCATCATCCACAGTTAGCAATGACGGTCCTAGTATTGGCACAGCAAGTGCAACAAGCATGGAACTCCATAACACAAAGTGACATTCGGCACCTGTATGACATAATGCATGCACGCTTGCAGGCTTTCCTTCAAAATTCTGGAGGTTACACCCTCTATTTAATTAACATAATTTCACATTTGCACAGCATTTTCTTGAGCTTAAATTAGCCAGTGATCTTGTACATTTAATCAATTAAACATGTTAACTGGACAATTGCATTACCCAAATTTCATTTCTCTACGGCAATTTTTTCGTGGTGTTGGGATTTTTTTTCCGCCAGTGTAACTTACGAATAGGTATAACATTGATTGGTAAGTTAGAAGCATGAACTTGACAAGCATTGACTTAACAATTAATTGAAAGTCATCTTCCAGAATGATGAATGCTCTTTTTTTTTTCTGTTGACAGAGAATTCTAGTTTGACCTTACAAAGGAATTTTTGGAACGTTAAGCTATAGTTTCATTTTCATGGTGTAATTTTGCACCAGATATATCGGTTAAAGTACTCCATAGGCGTGGAGAAAGCACTGCTGCCACCGTATTTATGGTGTAAGGATTTTTTTTATATATACTGAAGTCATCAGCTTCGACATACATGAGTACTGCGTATTATGCGCGTTGCCTCCTGACAAACACAGTACAGATTTACGGCACAGAGAGGTTGAAATAACATCCATGGGCAAGGTTGGACTTGAACCCGTGACCTCTTGCTTACTAGGAGAAGACTCTACCTCTAGGCCACTGAAGCCCCCGGAGTAAGGATACACAAAATGTTTTACAGAAAAGCAAGCTACGTATTGCAGCTTTATCTGACAAGTGGTTCTGAAGCGATGTCATCTAATGGCAGTGGGAGTTGATCCTTTTTATATCTATTGAACATACGCCCCGAGAATCTACTTTAAATATCTAGATAAGGTGACTAAGAATGATATTTCCTTTCGTCTTAAGTGACTTGAGAATTTATTCTATCGAAGGTATTTAAATAAATTCATTTAGAATGTTTTAAATTTTCAGTTCGCTTTAATTTCTTTTAATATTAAAATTTTAACACCTTTATTTTTTTTAAACATTTAGCGTGCATTTCTTTTTCCATGGATTATTTAGTTTCTGATGAATGTTTTATGTGTTATAAGCATACGTTTAAAAAATATTAAGACTTATTACTGCTGTTTAAACATAATGTATAAAAGTTGTAAATAAAATATCTGAAAATAGAAATTGAATTTTTTTTCTAGTGATTTGAATACTTCCTTTGCTACGTAAAAAGAAGTAAAAAGGAAAACTGTTTCAAAACCTGACTGCAATCCTAGTGCGAAGTCATTAGTTTGTCTTTAAAAAATCCTTGTTTTTTTTTGTTTGTTTCTTGTCATTTGTGTATTTAATTAATAAAATACATTTAATTATATAAATTGCTTGTTTAAGTACAATAAGCGAATATCTTTAAGTGCAATATTAAATGAAGCCACTTGTTTTCCCCTTTTATTACAGTTATTTGTGGCTGCCATTTTTACTTTCTCTTTTTATAAGACATTTCTTAAATTTGGAGTGTTAGGAGGGGAGAGTTCATTGAGTATCAATTCTCCAATGTTTACATATAGTGCTTGACGATGCCAGAGTATATTTGCAATGATATACAAATAACAGCAATCGTAAATAAAATTGACCCGTGAACTCCTTTTAAAAGCAGAACAAATGGGGAAAAATGAATTCTTGAGGTCTTTCGTTCTAAAAGTAAAATTATCTGAAGCATGTTTCATGTTTTGAGAGTGTTTCTAAAAGCATATATTCACCCATAAAAGAATGCATCTCATATTGTGCTATTTAATATATAAGGAAGTTGAAGCCCACTTACATTATTGTAAACCTACAAGAAAACCCAACAATGAAAATCAGAGAAAATTTAAAAAAAAAAAAAAATACGTCAGTAAAATTCTAGCAATTTATCTTTTTTTTCGTAATAAATTTGAATTTGATCTTCTTTAAAAGCACTATAATTGAAAAGCTTTTAGTGCTAACTGAATACAAAGGCAGCTCTTTTATATGGCTTAATATATTAGAATGTTGGTTTATACTTTTAGACTTTTAATGGCATTAGAGGGATTTCTATTCGTGGTTGTCTGGGACTAATGCATTCTAAGAAATATGAAAACATTTAATTTTCCGTTAACTCCAGATACATGAAACAATACAATTGAATAAAAAGGGGAGACATGTTGAACAAAAGATAAAAGTTGCATGCAAAATAAAACACTCATGATGGTTAAAGTATTGTTTAAATTTAACACTAGGTACTGTACAAATTTCTCAATCCCTCCCTCCCCCCCCCCCCCCAAAAAAAAAAATATCAAAATTTCTGATATTTACGAGACGAGGAGATGGCCTGTAAAATGGTTTTTTTTTCAGTGACTAAGAATATACAAGGTTAATAGAAGAATGTTAACAAACGTAATAAAACACAAATTGTCACGAAATTATTGCAAATAGTTATTTCAAGGCTTCAATGCAGCCGCTTTAAAAAAGGCTCTTTTGCAGCCGGGACATAGCTATTTACAGCATTTGCATGGCTATTCGTGTTTCCTTTACTTTGATTTCAAACTTACTTATAATAGGGAAGTTTTCGATTTTTAAATAATATTTTTACATGGAAGAACAAAATATTTGATCACCATCGGTAAAAAAAAATTTCCAACACAACAAGTAGTAGTTTTTTTTTAAATATTTTTTAAAGTTTAAGCAACGGTAACGTTAAATGGCTGACGGATTTTTCGCCAGCGTGCAAGGCTGGAGCGAGAAACTGCTATCGACCCGAAGACTGTTCCCGTGAGCCTCCAAAACAAGGTAGAAATCGGCAAGTAATGAATCGCTAAAAATTTGACTATGGTTTTCACCGAAAAAGGTTTAAAACCATCATCGCTGACACTCGTGGCAGGTTATTGGATTGGTCTCCCGACACCCGATTGACACCCGAAATGCAGCAACTTCCTTATGGTGTGCTCTGGGCTGTTAATGTAACGAAATATAATTCATTTACAACTAAAAGTTGCATCAGTGGCATGCTATTGGTTTATAGCAAGAAATAATATCTGAACTGCAAAAGGAGAATCATTGCAATGTGCAAAAAATGCTAAAAAAAGTCAATATTTGGTTAATTTTACGGAACTTTACAGTTTATATACAAACTTAATACTGAAAAAATGTAAATAATTTTAACGATACACGCAAAGAGTGTTAAAAGGAAGCATTTTAATAGTATTAGAATAAAAATGGCGATTATTTGTATTTTCAAAAAATTTTTAGAAAGTTGACATTTTTTCGTACTTTTAGAGAAGTTCAATTCTCTGGAAAAACTCTTTTAGGATCCATAAAGGAATTTTTCAAACTTGATAATATTTTACATGTGTATTGTATTTACACATTCACAGCTTTTGGCGGGCATTGCAAATTAACATTCCAAATTTGTTTTGTTTTTTCGATCCACCTTAACGTACACCCCCCCACCCTATTTCGCTACAAAAACTAACCTAACTTTACCTCATGGCAAAACTGTTCTTGGAACTATAATGCTTTACTAATCGAACAGAACAGTTTCGTTCCATGAAATTACGATAATGTTTAAAGAAGTGGAGGAATTCTTTTCAAAAAACCAAAAATACATAACACGCATTTTACTGAGTCTGTCGACTGCAACTATGCAAACATTCTTAAGCAATTTTTTTATCTTTCTACATTTAGCAGTTGTTAATTGATTGATTTTATCGAGCGTGTCCTTTTGGAGAACTAGAATAAATGTCTGTAAGTTATTATTAAAAGTACGTCATGGTTTCGTACGAAAAAGGTTCTGTACGAAAAAGAAAAGAGAACCATGCTGTTTCCTACTGTTTCCCATTTCCATACCCAAAGCTTAATGATCTTGAAACACGCTATGCAGTAAGAAAAGCGCAAGGGCTGGATGCAAACTCAGCAAATTAGGTTTCATTTTTACGTTTCCGAGGAATTAAGGCGGAAAGTTTAAAAAAAAAAAGAGGCAAAAAATGTTTTAAAAGAAACATTTGTGGATTTTTCTCACGAACGCTTCTTCCTTCAGACATAAAAGTTTGAAGCGGTTTGAGTTTCATAGATGTAAGTGGTGGTTCTACGAAACAAAGGGATATTTCATTGTTCTGTTTATTAATATATACATATTCTTTCCAGTTTAAGTTCTTCTAGAAGTAATCTATCCTTTTTCTCTGTTTCATGAAAAACTGAGATTACAAATTATACAAAATTCATAACAAAACACTTATTTAAAGAACTTGGTTGTTTAGTTTCGACTTATTTCGGATTGAAATCCTTAATGCTTTTTTATTCATCAGGTGGTTCAGGTATGGTATACTACATGTTTGTTTAAAACTTTGGATTGTGGAGAAGAGAGTACAGTGTTTTTCACCTTTTCCAATTTAAGTGACTACAATTTATAATGAAGAATTCTTTTGGCATTAACATTGACAGATCAGATCAAGCGTACAGCTATACGTAGTACAATGCTAGGGGCCCTCCTTGTCTCAAATCATATAAAATTCATTACAAAACATTTATTTAAAGAACTTGGTTGTTTAGTTTCGACTTATTTTGGATCGAAATCCTTAATGCTATTTGATTCACCAGGTGGTTCTGAGATGGCATACTGCATATACTGCATGCCTGTTTAAAACTTTGGATTGCGGAGAAGAGAGCATAGTGGTGTTTGTTACGTTTTAGTATTGTTTTTCACCTTTTCCAATTTAAGTGGTTACAATTCATAATGAAGAATTTTTTTGGCATTACCATTGACAGATCAGAAGGTCAAGCGTACAGCTATACGCAGTACAATGCTAGCCACCCTCCTTGACCAGTGATCAGAAGAGTCTGACCGGGATGAGGAAGCCCCGGGCTCGAATCCCGGCTCAGGCATGGATGTATTTTTACTCTCTCCTGTCTTTGTCCTTTCTCTGTGTTAATGAGTGTGTTGTGAATGCCTTCCTGCCCTATAAACGGGTCTGTTGAGCTAAATCAGACTTCCGCCTTAATGGTGCTTATAAAAATCTGAGCCGTCCCAAGTAGCACACTTCGTTTTTTAAAGGTTGTAAAATGGTTATTAACGTTGTAACAACCGCTTAAAAACGTTTATAAAACATTTAAAGGTTATTTGTGCTACCTGGGGTATCTATTCCGCCTTAACCCATTAATGGCTGACATTTTTTTGCCCCAAAGATATTTTGTATACTGGTTACAAACAGTGTTTAATGGACAGGAAAAATAATAAAAAACATTATGTAAAAAATAATTTTTTTATTAAGGAAAGAAAAATCGTCCCTTAAAAGTTACGATAGACCCCAGATGGTACGTACTTTTTTTACTAAATTTTTTCTGCCTACGATATAGTATTTAAAAAGACATTTTATAAGAAGAAATAACAACAGCAATTAACATAAACTGGGAAACTGGGAATAACTTTGAAAACTTAGCTTTTTTTTTTCTTGAGATTGTGAACGATGTAATTTTTGATAAAGATCATATTAAAACTGCTACAGAACACATTTTACAATGGTTATGTGCTGCAATCTGTTAATAACGAATTGAAACAATACCAAGGTACTAATTGAACACTTATTTGGTTAAAATGTTCATTTTTAGGAAATTCAGACCCTTTTTCGGACCGTCCCTGAAAAGGGACGCTAGGCAATTATGGGTTAAATCGGGCAGATGTGTCTACTCGGGTTGGAGTATCCAAGTTTTTTCAGTAGCAACAACAGTACAACGTTATGTACGAGAAGATTATTTAACTGATGGGCATACTGGTTTTTCTCTATCAAAATATGAGGTAAAACAATATGTTTTAAAATTGACATGACCAAATTTTGTATGCCATGATGTTTCAAGATAAAAAGTACCTACATAATATTAGTTTTAAGATAGAGAAATTTTAAACAAGATCGGGGTGGTCAGCTAGTGCAGGAAATAATTTCGCTGTACCTAATTTCAAAAGAAAAAACATTGTTTTAGATGTTAGTAAATATTTTAATTTAAAAAAAAGCTAATTAAGGTCTTAAGCTAAATTTAAATTACTTTTAAAAACAAAAATACAAAATAAAAATATATAACTGAATGAAATCAAACTTGGAATATTATATCACGAAAGAAGATGAGAAATACGTTTTAACAAATAAATGAAAATTAGGTCGAGCTTTTAGTTAAGGCAGATAAATTCCTTAATCATTTAGGTTCCATTAGAACCCCATCATCAAAAACCAACTCACGCATACAAAAAAAAAAAGTATCGTACGAACTATTCATAAGCATATGCAACAGTTTTCAAAGCTATTAAGAATTCAAAGGACCAATAAGTACTGCAAATGAGAGCGTATTTCCGATTCTGAGCATGATTATTATAATGTAATTTAAGAGAGAAAAGGAACACAATTACGAGATAATTGGATACCGAAAATCAAGTCAAATTATAGGAATAATACTATGAAAAGTACTAAAACAAACATTGTCATTCAGAATGTGATAAGACTACTAAAATGGTTGCATTATTCTAGGTCTGTTTTTTAACGCTACATTTGCTTCGTTTAGTATTTAAAAGATACATACTTGATTTTTTTAAGAGCAAAAATATTTGTATGCATAATTTAAGTATTTAAGGTTCACATAATGATATTCACGGATCATGCAAGAAAAAAAATTATTAAAATTGGAAGATACATAGTTGCGGTTTGAAAATCAATTTTACACTTGAGTGAGTAATGTTCGTTAGATTTTTGAAGCAAATCGCTTTCATTGTAGAAAACATGTAGATATTTTTCCATTTTGGTTTAAATTAACTTTTTGCCGTAATGGATATATCTGTACCTCAGAACCAGACTAACGTAAGTCCATTTTCGTCACTTTTCAGAAGAGGGAAAAAACAATTGTCGGATGCAAGCAAAGGATGGGACTCGGGCTCTTTTAACCCTCTTAACCCTCGTGGGTTCATTGGTGTCATATGTGACCCCAATGCAATTTCTGTTTAATATATCTTGTTAATCAACCATTTGTTTTTAATGGCATTTTGTGGCTTTTATTCTTCTAGTTTTTTATTCAAAATAATGCTATTATTGTGTTTTATTTTTCCCGAATTGCATTTTTTGCACACAAGACCCTTGGGGTCACTTGCCCAGAATGCCAAAAAAAGAGGACGTTGCAACTTTTTCCAAGAGAACTGGCCAGAAAATGCATCGAAAAATGTCATAAGTGTTTGAAATTCACTTGCAAAAAATCATGTTTTTTTCAAGTTTGTAACAGTTGTAAATAAATCTACAGTTATTGTAAGTTTTGCTCTAAAATTTTAATTTTTAATGCAGAAACTAAATTTTACTTTGATTGTGTCTTTTTATTTTTATTTTTTTAGCATTAAAAAGTATGTGAACTTAAATAATGCATATAACATTCAATAATCATAATAAATTAATTAAAGGAAGCATTGGGGTCGTTTATGACCCCAAGGGTCTTGAGTGTAACTGAAATGGGAGGGACCCACCAGGGTTAACTAATTGTGAAGGAATTTTGTTCCTAGAATAGCGTTTTCATGGGTCGATGCGGAATGAGATTCGACAAACAATGCAGCAAAAAAGTGAAAATCGCCAATTTTGGACTTACGTCGTTCTGGTTCTGAGGTACAGATATATAAAATGAGGGGACACCGGGACGGGATGGGATACTTAAGGTTAGACGCAAAGTTTGAGGTCTAAGATACTAAAAAAAATTCTATATTAAAAAACAGGTTCTGTATACATTTTAAAATAGACTTCAATAGACAAAGTTGTGAAAAAAAAGGGTAAGATGTGTTTTTATGAAAATAAAATAAAAGTTATTTTATCAACTCTATTCTAACTTAAGCATAGGAAATAATGAGGTTCAACGGTTTTTGCAGTATTATAGCTGCTTGCTTTTTTTTTTTAATTTTACGTGTTTCGAAGTTCACATATCAGAACTGAATGTAGTAAAAAAAAATGTTTTATAGTAACTTTACTTAATTCAGAGTGATATGAGACTCAGGCAAAAGTGGGAAGGACGGTTTTTTTTTTTTTTTTTTGGTTTTTTAATATTAAGAACAGTTTAGTACAAAAAAAATATTTAAATCGATAAACATATTAAATTCACTAACGGACTAATTTACGATAATTTTGCAAAATGTTATATATATTTGCTCTTACATACAAAATAAAACACACCAAAATGCTCTGTAAAATATTAAATCTCGGAGATTTATTTCGACTAATTATAAACTGTAAACATGGAAAAGGGGGAAGTCCTAGTAATTGCTTTTTTCTGAGAAACCAGGATTTGAAGGCACATGTTAAGGTAATAAAAGAGCACAAAAGCTCATTTAAACATTACATCACATTATTTAAAAAAACGGCTAAAATCTTTTTCCCTCTGCTTTCTTCTTTTGTTTTATGTTTTGGCGTCATTTAAAACTAAATGATAATTTCGTTTTGTCGACATTTTGAGTTTATCGATTTAATTCTTAAGCACCCGGGCTTTTTCAGTTCAGCATTTTTTATTATAGTGTGAAGTATAAGAAACCTTATTTAAACCAAGCTGATGTTCAGTATGTCAAGAAACTTAAACTCATAAGTTTATCTACTTTATTGTAAATGTAAAAATTCAAAACGTGAAAAAAAATATCAGTACATACATTTAGATGTATAAATAAACTAAAAATAAACTTAGCAAAGACTATGCCGCTAACCCCCCCCCCCCCCAATGTAAAATTGCTAATTTTACGTTTTTCAACTGTGCAGTTTACAGTTTTAAATAACAACATAACCAAATATACATTTATTTTCAAAACTCTTTTCGAGTTGGGAATATGAATATCGTTAAAGGATTTTTTTTACATGAAGCCGCATAATTAGTTATAAAATACATTTTCTGTAATGCATTGATAGAAAGTTTGCAAGAAAACGAATAATTTATATACACGAGAAAAGCATCGCGAAAAAACAGGTTAAAGTGCACATTAAAGTTTCGGAAAGTTATAATATTACATGATGTTTCCATCAAAAATCATCTTTGCGAACCATGTTTTAGGATATAGCATATTGCTTTTAGCTAATGCGAAATTTATCTTACGTTCTGATACATAATATTTGAGTCCTTTTTAAACTTCTTATAATATGTTAAGAAAAGTTTTTGAATATTACGGGCTATTTTGTACGCTTCATACTCCTAGTGAATATATATTTACATTCATTTTTACAAATTACGAACTATTTTTCACTATGAATAAAAACATTTTGTGGCTAATAAATAACTCTAATATTACATGCTAATTTTCTATAGTTAATACTTGACGTACATATTAAATTTAACTTTATGCCACCGAGTTCTTTTTATGCTATCTACTTTTATACTAGACAGGCGTCCACTGAAAAAAGCCCTTGTTGAACAGGTAATGTTAGAAATAAACAGGACAGATAATGTACATCCCCCTCACCCTATTTCGCTACAAAAACTCTAACCTAACTTTACCTCGTGGTATAACTATTCTTGGAACTTTAATGTTCTACTAAAAACTATAATGAACAGTGTTTTAACTACAGACAACTTTTGGGCATTTAATTATCGAACAAAACAGTTTCGTTCTATAGAGTTACGATAATTTTTAAAGAATTGGAGGAATTCTTTTCAAAAAATAAAAATACATCACAAGCATTTTTCTAAGTCTGTCGACTACAACTATTCAACCATTCAAAAGCAAATTTTATATTTTTCTACACTTAGCAGTTGTAATTAATTCATTGCAATACATTACGAACTATTTTTCACTATGAATAAATAACATTTTGTGATTAATAAAATATTGACAAATCAGGTTCGTCAAAGTCTGCAGTAGCCTATAAAATGAATGACGCGAGTCAGACACGCACTTCAGATCCGTCAATCGATAAAATTCTTAAAAGACATTTAAAAAAAAAATCACAGTAAAGTGAACTCGTGCGACAGCAAGTTTCTACTTGCGCGCAATGGCTACAACGCGAGTTTTTAACGATTATGAATTTTAGAGCTAACACGAATTCCTAGCCCGCAACACCAATCTTTCCGGAAATCCATCACGGAGAGTAAGTATCGCCTTCGTTATTAGCAACTGAATAGTAGTTTCGTGAATGCACTTTTATCCCTTTAAAATCACTGAAAGGGGTCCGTTTCAACATTCTATCAATCTAAACGTGGCTTTGTTTATGTATAAAAATAACGACTCCGCATTTTTCATGATAAATATGAGGGTTAAGGAAATATAATGCCATCCAAGCGCTCTGCTTTATGTAACGCTAGGGAAGAAATATTTCTGACAATTTAGGAAAAAGTGCAGATCCTTGAAATGCAGGAGTATACTGATAACCATTTGATCACATGCATGGCACTAATCACCATCATCTTCCTTTATTTAGCTATAATTACACAGGCCTGAGATGAAAAAAAATACAATTTTAGTAATCCCGGCCTGGGCATGGATATACTTGCTCTTTCTTGTCCTTTCTGTGTTTGAATGAATGTGTTGTGAATGGCTGGCTGCCTTTCCTATAATAAGGTCTTATGACATGTGTGTTGAGCTGAAGCGGACATCCACCTTAACGGTGCTCGTAAAAACGGAAGCCGTACCTATTCTGCCTTAAATCGTTCAGATGTATCTACTCCGGCTCGGGTACCCGAGTGTTTTTAGTAACAAGAGAACATAGTAACAAAGAAACAATATGTGAAGAATGAGGTTTGACCAGGGGTATTTTTCGAAATAGATATTGCTACTGTAGAAGATCTTCTTCTTTTATTGGGAAATTAGTAAGGAAAGCTTCTGGGTCAAATACTATTCAAAAGTTGAAATTTCAGTCATTTTTGAATTGTTATAGCTGATTCCCGATCATTTGGTGTTCGTTTACAAGTGTTTAAAAATACATTAACTACAAAGAATTTTGCACACACAATTGCGACCATGCAGAGTGTTCTCTATAACGGGGGATCGTTATATCCAGGGTTCGCTATAGAGGGGTCGGACTGTATACTAATTTTACGTAGTGTGAAAAACCGCAAAATACATGACTTGCTATCTGGTAGATTGCACTTACATCTAGATTTGGCTTTATTTTTATCATTACTATACTCGTTTATGACTCATAGTATTATAATTGTGTTACTGTACTTTATTTATTTATTTGCTCATAGCTTTAAACAAACCAGTTTTCCAGGATAATGCATTTTTTTAAATACTTCTTTTAATACTTATTATGGAGCGTTGCTGCTTAAAATATATCGTACAGTTTAGCACACGAATATTTTATGACATTTCCTTGAAATAATGATAAAAGAGGAAAAAATGCACTACAAGCAGTTATAAGTTTTAAATTATGCAGTCCAAGTATTCAGTGGCTGTCTCATTAGCATTTCATTTCCTGAAAAAGCGAAACAACTGTGAGTAACGTGTGAAATGTATGCAAAACTTTATTAAAGCGTAAAAATTCTGACCGGAAATAAAATACAATGACACGGAAATTGAAGTTCGTTGTACTTTGTGGCAAACGCTTTTTACTTTTTGCAACATTTTAGACACAAATGGCAGAAACATAATGTATTTAAAAAAGTACTGCAATTTTACTTAACAGTCTGCTTCAACTTCGTATTGCTTATTGTTGATAGATAATTTTATGCTAAAATGGGTTTCCTAGGGTGGATTTGGTTAGTTGAAAAACATTTTAAGCTTGCTTTAGCCACGAAGAAGACAAAATAAAAGAAATAACAGTACAATATCGCTATCACGGATAAAATACAGTAATACTTCAAAGTAACGGACAGCGACAGGACCGAAAGTTTTGTCTGTTATTGAGAAGTGTCCGCGTTTAGGGAGGATTACTTTTTTAGGATTTTACCATTTCAGATTTTACCTATATATTTAATACGAAATTGTAATAATGAATATAATATATTCAGGAGTCATTTCAAGTTTTCTCGAGGGGGGGTGAGGGTCAAAGAGTCCAAACACAATTCTCAAAGTCGTTGTTGGGGCAATTGACCCCCCCCCCCCCCCGACCCCAAATGACGGGCCTAGATATATTATTGTTATCATGCATTATGATACTTATAATTGCTCATCATTTACTATATTTTACTCTAGAAGTGCAACTAATAATTTTGTCTTGCATCAAATAAAGATAACGCACATCAGGCAAGAAACGAATAAAATATACGTCTATTTAACCATTTTTTTTCACATTGAAGATCTGTAAATTTTGAAACTGTCTCAAAATCCGTCTCAAAATTTCCTATTCTCGAAAAAAAAATAATATGATTGAGCTTATTAAATTAAGCTCTGTATTACCTTCAAAAAGTCGTTAATTTTCCAGGCATCAGTTGCATTTACAGGTAGTTCAATGGTCTAATGCACAACATTTTACAAAAGAACAATCTGTTCAATTTATTGTGCTTCGAAAATAAAACTCGTAAAATTCTAATATGACCCTAATTTTATCCGTCCTTTAACTGTTCTAAAAAAAATTGCAACGTAAAAAAAAAATTTGGACTGACAACAAACTTTTATTCTCATTATCTAGCAGGATATAAATTTATCCTTTATTTTAATCCTTTCAGATGCAGTTTTTAATTGTACTTTCATACGGAATTAAGTAATGGACTCTGTTTCAGAAAAACTGACCCAGAGCTACTTACACCTAACAACTGCAGTGAAAAAAACATCTCAACACAGATTTGAATGAGAAAATAAGGTGTAGTATAAGAAGGAAACGTTTTTAAAGGTTTCATAAAGCAATTTGTAGATAAAAGAAAGAAAAGACAAAATCACTTATAAATATAATCACTTTGTGTATGGTTAGCTTACCGAAATATTGTCAAATTTCCCAAAAAAGATACTTTTTTGGTTCAAATAACTGTCCGTTATTTGGAGCGTCCACTATTCCGAGGGAATAATATAGAATCTCCGATGTTAAGGGACTGGGACTCAGAAATATGTCCCTTAATTAGAGGTGTCCCCTATTTGGGAGTGTCCGTTAAGGGAGGTTTTACTGAAAGGATATTTTGTATAGGCTAATTAAAAATATATTAAGTTGAATTACAATATGAAAAAACAAGTACAAGTAGTTTCATTAATAACACTGTGTGCACTCACAAACACCAGAAGGTCTGGTAAATAAATCTTTAAAATATTTAATGAGTCAGAGGTTATATAGAAAATATGCTGCAAAGGGGTTGAGATGATCTTAGCTTCTAAAGCATAGAAACGAAACAAAATAAGCAGAAAGCTTTTTCTGTTAATGCTACTGATTTTGTTGAATGTGCCATATTGTCCCATTTGGTCTTCGCAACACTAAAAAATATTCAGAATTGCTAATATAATATAATAGACAGTTAATATATTTATTTTCCACCTGTAACTAAAAAAGTGGGAAATGGAGTAGGCCGACCAATAGATGAACTCCCCCTAGTACAAGTACAGCTAGTTTTTTTTTTAATTATTTTTATACACTGCGATGATAAAGTTTAGACAAATGGCAAATATGTGAATAAAAAGAAAACTATTAAACGAAATGCTTTCAAATTTCTACTGCAGGTACACAATATGGTCCCAAATACGTGTCTGGAGTTCTTAAAAATATAACTGGAACCAAATTTTGGACATGACAAAAGTCAGATTTTATTCAAATATCCTTTGAAATGTGATTGGTGGAGTTAATATTTCAGTTAAATAAGGCTAAGTAGGATAAAACTACGAGTAAATAAGCACTGCAGTGCAATTTCCTAAAAAAACATTTAAAAAAATGTAGCAAAATATTGTAGCAGATATATGCATTTTTTTCAATTCGGAGAATTTTTACGATACTGTGTAACTTTTTCGAGGGGAATGGCGTGAAATGAAAAACGGCGAACTAATTCTTTGAATAAATACCCCCAATCACTGGAGAAAGTTGCTACAGCCAATGTATTTAAGAAACAACTTTTGAAACTTCTACACTGCGATGCAAAAGCTTAGACAAATGGCAAATATGTGAATAACAAGAAAACTATTCAACGAAATGCTTTCAAATTTGTACTGCAGGTACAGTCATAGAAAAAAAAAAAACGAAACACTCGCTCTTATTCGAAGACTATTAACACTAGAGACACGTGTAATATGTTATTTTTTCAGGAATAATGTGTTCTATAAATTTCTATTGGTAAATTGTTGTTAAGGGGTCGTCTTCATATTAAAATCGGCATCAACTTTAAAATTTTCTATGAAAATCCCCCTTTTTTATCGCATATTTGTGATTAGCAACATCATTTAACTTTGTATACCAAATCGTTTTAAATTTGCTCCAGCCGTTGCTTCACAATTGAACTAAGAAAAAACCGTCCCGTAATGTTAAAAATATTTTTGATATTTGGGCATATAATACCTAAACCACGATAGGTACGGCAAAGTTTGTTTTTTTGTATCAAAGTATGAACCAACCCAACAATAAAAACGTCATTGACTTCCTCTCAGATAAAATTTTGAATTTTTTATGAATTTTGAAATTAATATTTGAAAAAATGATGATCTGGAATCATATAATACTTTGATGGAGAAACAATCTAGAAGGGATTTCAAAGGAGAATCCAAAATGGGAGCTCAAAATATCCAGTAGTTTTTGAGATATGCTAAAAGAACCATTTTTAGGGACCATATACAACTGTGCAAACTGAAACAATAGCAGGGAATTTCTATGCAAAGAAAGAGGAGTATGCTTATCCACCAGTTGCAGAACATGCTAAGCTTTTTTATATAGTATTTAGGTTTCAACAGTTATAATATGTTGAAAGCGAAACGCTAATAAAACTGCTCAGTATATTTTAAAATTGGTAGACAATCATATTTTTTGTCCATTAGTCAGAAGTCTGCATTCATGCAACATGTAGCAATTCAGAAAACTTTTTCCTTGGACACTTGATTTTCATGGAAAACTGTGGTGTCTCGGAAGGTTATTTGGAATAATTTGTGAAGATTAGACGTTTTTTTAAATTCTGAGCCACGGTTTTAACATTTTTGCCAATCCTAATACAGTAGTTTATATAAGTACAAGAGGTTACTTTTAAGTTGTAACTTCTCTCCAAAAGGTGTGTGCTGCAACGGTTAGTGCGTAGCTAAAAATATGCATCAATCTTTGTTTAATCAAAAAGATAGAATGTTGCGTTTTTCCCTTGAGCTCTTAGGGTTTTCTCTTCCAAATTTCAAAAAAATATTATAACTTTAACAAAACCCGAGAATTTTTAATGAATTACGAAAAGCAAACGTATTATTGCGAGTAGCTTTAGGTAATTTAATCGAAAAAATATGATTTGTCTACTCTTTGTAAATTTCGACCTTGAAAGTAGCCTTTTAAATGTGGTGGTGGTCCCTAAATCTTTGATCGGTCATAACTTTTGTTCTACTGGTCCTAAAGTGATGACGCTTGGTACCCAGCGTACTTTTGGCCCTCCGCACCGAATTATGTAACCAAATGTAGGGGTTCCCATTTGAAAATTCAGACTTTGAGTTCATTTCACTTTGTATATAGCCCCTTATCAAAATTTTACTCACATAGTTTTAAAGAAGACTTTAATCCATGTCAGAAGACACCTTTCTTTTGTTCTTGGCAAGTATAGCAGCCGAATAATCCAGAGTGTTTCGTTTTTTTTTTTCTATGACTGTACACAATATGGTCCCAAATACAGGCCCGTCATTTAGGGGGGCAGGGGGGGTCATTCCCCCCCCTGACTTTGAGAAATCAATGTATTTACATATAAGTGGGCGTGGTTTTTGTTGTTTTCTGGTGAAATTTTATTGTGTTTTTACCCTTTGCCCCCCCCCCCCCCCTGGAAAAACTTGAAGTGACGTCCCTGCCCAAATACGTGTCTGGAGTTCCTAAAAATATAACTGGAATCAAATTTTGGACATTACAAAAGACATGTTTTTACATTGTTGCAAAAGTTTAGACAAAAGTCAGATTTTATGCAAATATCCCTTGAAATATGATTGGTGGAGGAAAGGCGGGACTTTATTATTCAATTTTAAAGTGCAGAGATTTCTGAATAAATAATCAAAATCTCAAAAGCTCTATAGTTCTCGTGTAACGAAGATGAGAATGTTTGGAAGCCGAAATTTGAAAATGAACCTACTTTATTAAATTTTTGTCTTTTAAATCGCTCTAGTATAGTAGTACATTCTTTTTTATTTTGTGGAGAGCAAATTCAGACATGCGTATCGATCAAAAAGTCAAAGAAAAATTGTATTTCTTAAGGATAAATGAATCGAGAAAACGACTCAGACTGACGATTCGCCCCTTAATCCTACAAAACTTGAACTTGGGTTAAAAACAGCACGTGACAGCATAAGTAGATGGACAACTGAATCGGAATGCATAAAAAAACAAGGAATTGTGCTTAAGCCTTTTCGGACAGAGTGTCCCAAATAAGCCAGATTTTAATGGTAAAAGCAACACAGCATATGATCAATGAATATTTCTTAAGTCCCGCGAAAATAATTATAATCCATCCAGGCCATCCCAATTTTAATAATTTTTATCAAAGAAAGTATTATTCATTTTTAATCACGATGATACATAAGCTGCTTTTCACATTAAAATCTGGCACAGTTCTTTGTTTTTTTTTTTATGTATTCCGATTCAGTTGTTCATCTACTTATGCTGTCACGTGCTGTTTTTGACCCAAGTTCAAGTTTTGTAGGATTAAGGGGCGAATCGTCAGTCTGAGCCATTTTCTCGATTCATTCATCCTTAAGAAATATAATTTTTCTTGGACTTTTTGATCGATACGCATGTCTGAATTTGCTCTCCACAAAGTAAAAAACAATGTACTACCATACTAGAGCCGATTAAAAAGACAAAAATTTAATAAAGTAGGTTCATTTTCAAATTTCGGCTTCCAAACTTTCTCATCTTCTTTACACGAGAACTACAGAGCTTTTGAGATTTTAGGGGGGGGGGGGAACACAAAGGGTAAAAACACAATACAATTTCACCAGAAAACAACAAAAACCACGCCCACTTATATGTAAATACATTGATTTCTCAAAGTCAGGGGGGGAATGACCCCCCCCCTGCCCCCCTAAATGACGGGCCTGTATTTGGGACCATATTGTGTACCTGCAGTACAAATTTGAAAGCATTTCGTTGAATAGTTTTCTTGTTATTCACATATTTGCCATTTGTCTAAGCTTTTGCATCGCAGTGTAGAAGTTTCAAAAGTTGTTTCTTAAATAAATTGGCTGTAGCAACTTTCTCCAGTGATTGGGGGTATTTATTCAAAGAATTAGTTCGCCGTTTTTCATTTCACGCCATTCCCCTCGAAAAAGTTACACAGAATCGTAAAAATTCTCCTAATTGAAAAAAAATGCATATATCTGCTACAATATTTTGCTACATTTTTTTAAATGTTTTTTTTTAGGAAATTGCACTGCAGTGCTTATTTACTCGTAGTTTTATCCTACTTAGCCTTATTTAACTGAAATCTTAAATACATTGGAAAAAATATAATGTTTTTACAGTATAATACAACTAATTTTATAGTAATAAACTGTAAAATTGCTAATTTTACAGTAATAAATTGTAAAATTGCTTATTTTACAATAATAACTATCGAATCAGCAATTTTAGCATTTATTACTGTGTATATTAGTTTTAAATTAGAACCTCTGCTGCCAGTATTATACTGTTGTTTTTACTGTAGAATGCAGCTAATTTTAGTTTATACATTTTGAAGTATTATACTGTAAATACAACAGTTTATTTTTGCAGTGTATTAACCTCAGCATCTTAAAAATTTAACGTTGTTAATGATATCACTTTTTATGTATTAGCAATGACGAGCTGCCTATGACAAATCGATCATTCCTGTACTCGTAAAAAATAACTTTTCTAAAAATGAATTAAATTTTGAACTCAATAAAGTTCAAGTGTAGATGCTTATAATAGACATATTATCCTTCCATGCAAAACTTCATTTTAGCAGACACATATTTCAGCACCTCAAGAGCTTTTTGACTCTTGACGGTTAACAAAGTTTCAAAAAATTCATCATTTTTTATGAAGGCGTTATTTCTGGCATTCTAATTTCTCTCGCTCAATAATTCGTCATTAAACTCTTCCTAGTTTAAAAAAGCACTCAATCTGTTAAAAGCGTACTGAACTATTTATTTACTCATAGTTTTACTCTACCTAGCCTTATTTACCTGAAATTTTTAATATTTACCCCAGCATCTTGATAATGTAACGTCATAAATGATATCACTTCTTCTGTATTAGCGATGACGAGCCGTCTATGAAAACTTGATCATTCCTGTACTCGTAAAAAAGAATTTTTATAATATCTATTAAATTTTGAAGCCAATAAGGTTGAACTGCAGGAAGTAAAGATATAACCCACCCATGCAAAACTTCATTTTAGCAGACACATATTTCAGCACCTCAAGAGCTTTTTGACTCTTGACGGTTAACAAAGTTTCAAAAAATTCATCATTTTTTATGAAGGCGTTATTTCTGGCATTCTAATTTCTCTCGCTCAATAATTCGTCATTAAACTCTTCCTAGTTTAAAAAAGCACTCAATCTGTTAAAAGCGTACTGAACTATTTATTTACTCATAGTTTTACTCTACCTAGCCTTATTTACCTGAAATTTTTAATATTTACCCCAGCATCTTGATAATGTAACGTCATAAATGATATCACTTCTTCTGTATTAGCGATGACGAGCCGTCTATGAAAACTTGATCATTCCTGTACTCGTAAAAAAGAATTTTTATAATATCTATTAAATTTTGAAGCCAATAAGGTTGAACTGCAGGAAGTAAAGATATAATCCACCCATGCAAAACTTCATTTTAGCAGCCACATATTTCAGTACCTCAAGAACTTTTTGACTATTGACAGTGAGCAAAGTTTCAACAATTCCATCATTTTTATGAAGGCAGTAGTTCTGACATTCTCATTTCTCTAGCTCAATAATTCGTCATTTTAACTTTTCCTAGTTTAACAAAGCATTCAATCTTGTTAAAAGCGTACCCTGAAAATTGGCGAAGAAGGATGAGGAGAGCTGAACCCTTTTGTGACAAGTAAGAGTTAAAACGCTGAGCTTTGTAATTGGATCGATGCTACTGTGCATTCTGTAAGTCGTACCATCAGTTGAGAAGAGTACTAATCTAGTTATGAAATTTCGAAAATTGCTTCAAATTGATCGTTATATTCATGGAAAATAATGTTGACATAATATGTTAAGATATAATAGGTTAAGATATATAAGACACATAAACATCATGTACAATATCATATGTACGCATATTTAAAGTGATTAAAGCAATAATTAAATGCGAAAGTAATATTTTCAAAAAAAATGAAAGGTTTACTTCAGAAACTAGACCAGCGCTCAGCTCTATAGCTTTGGAAAGGCATTTTTAGCACCTAATTAATTTTTTAGGCAAAGATTGCAATGTTATATGAAATGGAGACAAGTTTAAGATAACATTTTTTAATAAAAGTGTTGCAAATAATTTTTAACCATTTTATATGATGACATATTTTTTTCTCGAAATCTTAACGTTTCATGGGTTTCTGAAGTAAACGATGTAATCTACCGTATTGCCTTTAATGTACTTAGGTCGTTTTAAATTGTTGCATTTTAAGAATGTTAAGTCTCAGTTCTTTTTCTTTCATGATTATTGATAGTATATGGTATGAATTGAATAAATACTTGGTGATATTTTATTGGTTGGTATTTTAATTTGGATTGAGAATGTCAGCTGACACTTATGTTTTGTGCGACAAATGTCATATAGATAATTGGTCTCTTTTTACTCGAGAAATCTTTAAAAATGTAGATTTTCGAAAGTATCCTTTTCATTTGGTGATATAATATAAATAAATAAATAAATTTTGATGTTTATTTATTCATTCAATTATGTATCTATTTATTTATATTTATTTATTTATTAAAGCCATTCTAAAAATGTAATGAAATATTCATACCTGAAAAATAATTTTTACAGAGCTGAAGGTTTTGAGAAATTTTTCACATTTACGGTCTAGAAATATTTAATATTCTTATAAAGTATTACAAAATATGTAGCTTTCAAAAAAAAGGAAAAGGAATATTTACACATTACATTGAAAAAACCTCTAGTATTTCTAGTAACAAACTAAAGTGATAAACTATTACTATTTTTCTCAAGAGAATAAGTCAGAACCTCTTTTGAATTGATATGCAAGTACAAAGTCTTCATTAAAATCTTCTTCTTTATCACTGACATATTTTTAATTGAAGTTAGAGATCATTATAGTTTATTGTATCATGTATTGTTCATGGCATAAGTTGGTATTTTAAGACAGATTTCGCAATTGAGTTTAAATATATTTCAATGTGTCTAATGGAAATACTACGTAGAATTAGTGTCTTTGGATCATTAGATACTTGTGGGAAAAATATGTCTTTAGATTAGAAAGATTAAACACTACCTGTTTATTATATTATTTGACAAGGCAGCTTTAGTAGCTTAGTACATAACAAAATTTCGATTAAGACTATTTAATTCAACCTAAATGGAAACCTTTTCAAACACGATTTCAACTTCTATTCTTTCATAATTCACAGAAATAGTTTTTTTTTTGCTTGTTTTGGGTCCTCTTAAAGCAGGTGATATGCATGTTTTGCAATGACGTCATCTCTGTTAGAGGCTTTTATCACTTCAGGTTGGTTTGAATATCAAAGTATGGCGATGATGTTTGTACCATTGCATGATTATAGAAATTAGCAACTTAGTGTTCACAAAGTCGTTTTGTTATTTTTCGACTTTGTTATCTATCCTTTAATAGGCGTGGTATGCATATATTGATATTGCAATCTGATGTTTTGACCAATACAGACGGATAATATGCTTGAATAACTTGAAAAAATAAAAGTGTCTGACAATTGCAATTCTAGCCAGTTAGAAAATGCCCCAGTACGCTTCGTTTACGCTGTACATTTTTTAATTTGACGTTATGAGTAACTGATTAAATAATGTAGTTCTCAGATCAATTTTAATAATTTCTTAAAGACACAAATAGCATTTTGTCGAATAATATTTTGAAAAGTTGAGTTGAAGTGAGCTTGCTACATTTCTAGATTTAATCCACTACAAAGAATATTATGCAAAGACAGTTCATTTTTTATATTATTTTGTTTTTTTGCATCATCTGTCGTACTGTTCATGCTTCCAAACATAAATCTGTCAATGAAAATCATTTCAAATGCTTCTTCTCAGTTCACAACACTTGATGATCTGTCAATTTCGTTACTATTCAACATGGCAACTGTAGTTAATTATAAACATTTATGTAAATCAAATGGTAAAACTGCATATATTTTATTGTAAACCAGACCAATTCTTATTCATGATGTTCACCAAAGTGTTCACCTTGTAAAAGATGCACTCACATATTTCAAAAATGGATGAATATCCATAAAATTGGCGTAACCAAGCAATGTAAGGTAAATGAAAAAAAAGTTACCTTGTTGAAGAACTTTCTTCATACTTTTATTTAAAACGAATGTCTATGAACTTGTGAATTCTTCTTAGCATAACGTTTAGGAAAAATCACTTTCAAGAATATAAGAGGAATAAGCAAATAATTACCTTGCACAATATTGGCTTCATTTCATTCATCAAGCGATACAGACTTAAATTCCTTGTTAAGGAAGACTCATTAAAGGTTTATTGTGTGCTTGAAATAAAATTATTACCTTGTAAAAATCCGATGTATTTCAATATAGACAGGATCCTCTGTCTGGATGTATCTTAGATGAAAATATGTCGATACAAATTTCAGAACGTTTACCTTGTATGAAATCATAAGCCATTTAGATATAATATAAATGTCTACAAATCCATGTAATCTTCATGAATTGAAATTCTTAAGCGACAAACAAATCTTCCAAAGTTTTTACCTTTCAGAAGTATAAACCTTATGGAGAAAGGCATTTTATAGACTCTATGCACTTTATAGAATGGGAAATATAACTTTTTAATTAAAGTAAGATCCTCTGTATAATCAAAAATATATCTTTGAATAAAAGTTCTTCTGAGCACTACAAAACGTTTACCTTGTATACGTTTACCTTGTATACCTTGCATGTACTAAGTTACTATAGTATAGCACATGTATCTATGACTTCGTGTGGTCTTCTTCAAGTAAGATTTCCAAAAAAAGAGCCTTAACTTTTACAAAGTTTTTACCTTATACATTTATTCGCAATATTCGCGTGCTTTACTCAATGTAGAGAATGGCAGATTTGTGTTGTCTATGGGAAGAAAGGCAAACTACATATCCTGTTAAAAAATCTTCTAAAATGTGTCCTTCTGTCGATGATCTTCTTACCTTGAGGGCCACATGAATGATTATAAATGAATGTTTAAAATACAGCGTAGGAAAAATGTGCTCCAAAGAAGCATTGCGAATGAATTAATTTACCTTGTAGTAGAAGTCTCTTGATTTCTTTTGCCTCATACGGACGCTTAAAAGCTTCATATATTTAATCAAGTGTAACTCATTATCAGTTTTCATGATGTCCTAAAGTATCCATGCTGTTAAATCTCAGCTTCATCTCTGAAATATGAATTATTTTGCAATCTGTATAAAAAAAGAGCTTAATGAGGACACTTTTAAATTATATTTTGAATCATTATTCATGTAGAAAACTTCCGTTTGTATACTTCATGCACTATAGATATTCCATGACCTTATAAATTGTTCAGAAAATAAAACGCAAGGAATGTACTTTTGACGAAAGTTCATTAAGACTTAGTAACGGGTGGAGTTTTTCAATCTGCAAATTCTTAAAAAAATAGGATTCAATGAAGTCATGTTATGGATATTTTAAACTTCAGAAAAATTTTCTATTTTGTGCGTCTCATGCCCAAATATGCGCCTATGAAGATTATTCAATGGTAAAAGAATGATAAAGCTTTTCGTGATTCTTCGTAGTTTTCTAAAGTAAAGCCTCAAAGGTATTATTTTTATAAAATATTGTTAATTTTTTTTTGAAGTGTCAAACTGATAGCAAGAGAAAAGCAAGCTCTAAAGCATGAAAGTTGTGATTGAAGAAAAGCAAGTCAATGCTTATGAATAAAATATATATTTTTATTTTTAATTATACTATATCGGGTACATTTTTTGTGGTAAAATCTGATTAAAAATGATCTGAAGTTCAAATTCAGTTATTGGGTGGTTACAATTTATTTCGAGAATTAGCGTACTATATTGCATTTTTTAGCTATTCTACTTGTAACGTTTAACTATTGCTTTCTTCAATACTAACATTTATTCTGTAACTCCTTGGTCTTCCCTTTATAAGAAATTTATTATTAATTATTACTTTAATTTATATGGCTGGTCTGTAGTTTTTTTTAAATTCATTTTTATTATATTTATTATTATTGTTACTGAATGGTTAGTTTTTGCAATGTCTGTTGATACCTGCCAAAATCTTGGACTAACATCTTCATTTATGGTATTAAAAATTATTGCTTTAAAATTGAATGGATAAATCTTATTCTTAAATGTGTTGCTTAAAATTTCCCATTTAGTAATTCTAATACAAAGGCATTTAGTAATTATAATTATTAAAAAAGCTTTTTTTTAAAGTATTATATCACTTCCATAAGCACTTGAAATTGTGCCAACGTATTTATGCATTTGGTTTTTAAAAATAACTGCTGTTCAGTGGAGTGTAAGCTTAATGCAACTGTAATTCTTTTAAAACTCAACAGGAAATCAATATTGCCTTTACGGTTTCTCTTTATCGGGCTAGAAGCTTTTCAAATACTACAAAAACTTTGAAAAACGGCAAACTTTTGACCTCAAATGTTACCTCAAGCGACCTCAAACAACGAAAAACCGAATTATCAATGAGTGTAAAAGTAGTGACATAGTTAAATACTTTGACAGAATAATACAAGATAAATTATCGTTAGTTGTGGTTGCAAGTAAACTGGCGGATACAAATGGTATTTTTCAAATTTGAAACACCTCTGGTGTTATTGAACATAGTTAAAAGACAAAAGGTTTCCCTTAAAAAAAAATACATACATTTCAAAGAATTCCATGTAAGGTCATAAAGTGCCGAGCAACTCAAAAATAAAGTTTGATTTGATTCGTTTTAATTATTATGAATAGTTTATTTATAATTTTAAACTAGCAAAACTTAAAATATCAAATATTATTTTTAAAAAATCAATATAAGTCATTTAACAACGTCCCTCGTAGTTCCAAATATCAAAATTAAATGTCTTCTACAAAAATTATGTGGTTGTAATTAATTTTTCTTTTTTTCGTTACTGTGTTATTAATATTTATGGGTATATTGCATGATGCATTTCACTGTGTTATTTCACGTTATACTAGTTCTGTCGAAAAACTTTCTAAAATAATATTGCCGAGCCTGTCTACATGTTGAACATGACATGACTTTGAACAGATGTTTGTGCACGAGCTATTTGTTCGCGAATATTGTGTATCACACATCTTACGCGCATTATCCTGAAATTTGTATTTTAAATGCCGTTCAACTAAGACATGTATTAAAAAAGTAGTTGGAAAATGCTTACCTGTATATTCCCCAGTAAAGGATAATTAGGATTATCAGGGTGAAGTAGAAATATCCTATGATGAGAGACGTATTGAAAACTGGATCTTTAAGGAACTGTACTTCGCATTCACCTGGAGCCAAGTCTCGATATCCAATAAAATGTTCCCATCCCATGATACTGATGAAGAATATTAAGAATGGTAAAATCCACGTTATTGCGACCATCCACATTACCTTGTTCTTTGTCCTCCAGCTTCTGTACCTCGCTGCCATCTTTACTGAGCAGAACCTGTCTATTGTGATCAATAGTACTGTGTAGATGGAAACAAGGCAAACCGTGTGATCTGTGGCCAGCCACAAATCGCATGTAATCGCTCCAAGATCCCATCGACCTTTTAACACGTACACGGCATAGAAAGGCATAGATATAACTCCAATGCATAAATCAGACACAGCGAGGGAGCCAATGAAGTAGTTGCTGGGCTGCCTTATGCTTCGTTCTACAGCAAACGCTGTCAATACCAGTATATTTCCAGCTAAAGTAATGATGATACAAATTCCTATCATTACGCCAATGAACACACTGAACCAAAGAGAAAAGGGTGCCACCCATTCTTCTTCAGAACTGGATTCGGTAGTAAAGTTGAGATCGCTGCATATAATTTGGCCGAAAGAATTAAGGGTAATGTTAGTGCACAAATCTTTTTGGAGAACAGAAGAATTTCCGGTTACAGCTATAGTGTCATTTTCCATTAGAGAGGGTATGGCTGTAGCCATTTTTGAAATTTTGATCATACTGATTCTATATACTTATGTATATGCAGCATAATCTATCAGCACATTTTAAAAATAATTTCGAACTCAATTTCTTTTGCGTAGCACATCAGGAATGCGTTTTTTTCACAATCACAAGAGCCTCTAGAAACATCATTCAACCTGAAAAGTAAAAAAAAAAAAAATAATAAAATCGAAGCATATAATGTTAATGAATAGTTTAACTAACAACAATTGAATCTATATACTAGTTAAGGATTCCGGGCTGTTGTGCCGTGGTCTAAATGGCTTTAATCCATACGTTTCGATCGCAACTGCGGCGGTCATCTTCAGTGGGTGTCGTTGATTAATTTGGCGACTGATGCGAAATTTCGAACTGCTGCAAGATTTTAAATTGAAAACGCAGCGCCTCGGCACAACAGCCCGGAATCCTTAACTAGTATTTACTCCGGCCGTGAAAGCCTTCATTCTTACATCAACAATTGAATCTATTGATTTATAGTTAGAAAGAATAAATATGAAAACACATTTAATCGCTTTGAATTGAATATATTTACCCACGCAAATGCTAATAAACGGAAAGCATATTATACATACTTGTCCTTCGTTGAACGAAAGATCTTTCAAGAACTACGCAACAAACTTTCGACAATTTCTCCTAATATGCACGCAAAACTGATATTAACTCATTCTGAATTAAGTAATTGATCACACAACTCAGTGGTCATGGTTAAAACAATCTTTGAACTGTGTAATAATTAAACACAAGTCTTTTTTAAAAGCTTTACACTCCATCAACACGATTAAGCATTGATTAGATCTTTATAACCGTCTTTCCATTGTTAACGTGATAAACACAAATTAAGACAATGCACAGTTAATGATTAGTAATCAAACGGCGATTTTAACAATGTAAAACAATACTGATGCTTTGAAAAGAGTTATTACTTTTATAAAAGAGTTTACCTTTTAGTAGCTCCTCTGAACAATATAAAACCAATTCTCAAGGAAACGAAATCCATTGCTGACAATTTAATACATTCTCAATTTTCAAAGAGTTGTAGCTTTATCTTTCCTTTCTGCGAGAGAGTTAGGCTGCTCTACTGACAAGTTTATGTTACTTTTAAAACTTTTATTTCCTGAAGCTTACGTTTGTGCTTTTATATTAGATCTCGTAATATCCATTTTCAAAGTCCAATATTTTGGACTGATTGAAATAGCTGTGAATTTTATCGCTTCTAAAGCCAGTCTCTAATAGGATATTCCTATCGTTTTAGCAATGAAAGAATACAAAGAAGAAAAGGAGAAGAAAAAGTTTATATTGAATTACAAGAAAAGACTGACTTCTTAGTGTCATGTTAGTTTGAATCAACCAATTTCGGTTGCAGTTTCAAGGAGAAATACGAGACTTTTAGCTTAGATTTTCTATCCTTTCATCTTAACTAGACAACTCTTAAGGGTTGATGCTTGCATTGACTTTTTTTAAGTGCAGACAACAACTTAAAAAAAGACACTTCTGAAAATAATGTAGCATTAGGTTTCAAACAACGTCGTTAAAGGGATTTTTACAATCAAGTTGAGATTTAAGAAGATAGATTTCGTTTTTGGAGCAAATAATAATGGTGTTCGAATAGATATTTACAAAATTACAATAGTAGAAATTATTTATTTCCGAAACATAATAAGGAATAGTTTAAATGAAGAACTTTTTTTTTTTTAATTTTTATTTTTTTTTAATAAGGAAAGTAGGGAAATGACGCTCGCTTAAGGTAGAAAGTAAAGTCGCCAGCCTAACTTTTCCCAACTAAAACAATATTTAAAACACTGATTTATTATTTTTTTCCAATTCACAAAGAACCGTTTGCAATAAACTAATTTGAGTGAGAGTTTTAGGAAATTTCTTTTGACGTTTTTTTTTAATTACGCCATTGATAGATATTCATACAGCTGCTCATGGCAAGGTAATTGTACTCAAATTATGGATAAGTACTACAAATGTCACAAATATAGTTGTGTGAGCTGTTCATACCACTACATACGTGTCTGACCTTTCATCGCCATGTTGGAACTAGACACATTATAGCTCCGGTGACAGAACACTACAAAAATGAATACAAGCGTGAACCTTCATATAAACGTACTTTTTTATAGATGTAATGAGTAAATTAATACTTGAAAACAATGTTATACACTTACGTTTAAGCACGATGTTGTCGAATTTTAAAATAAAAAAGAAAACTGATGCTAGTTCACAAAGACAAACTAATTCAGAAAAGGGTTATATAGTTACTGGACATTTGCAGTGATGCTTGCGACAATCGGTACCGATCCCACGCTGCAAAAAATAAACTGGTGTTTTTACAGTATAATACTGTAAACAGAGGTTTCAGCTAAAACTGTGAAATGCACATTAATAAACTGAAATTAGCATTTTACTGTTTATTACCATTAAATTAACTGTATTATACTGTAAAATCAACAGTTGTCGACAGCAGACGTTCCAGTTTAAAACTGTAAAATGCAGACTAATAAACTATAAAATGCACAGTAAGAAACTAAAATTAGCAATTTTACAGTTTATTAATGTAAAATAAGCAAATTTACAGTTTATTAATGTAAAATAAGCAATTTTACAGTTTATTAATGTAAAACAGGCAATTTTACAGTTTATTAATGTAAAATAAGCATTTTTATTGCTTATTGCTGTAAAATTAGCTGTATTATTCTGTAAAAACAACATTTGTTTTTTCAGTGTTGTTCGGATAGATTTGAGTAAGAGCGATTGCCTACTGAACGTCAATAGCCGAGCATCCCCCTCGTACGAATGTTTGTTTAAGCTGATCTTCTGCTTCTTTCCCCTTTTAAATGTCTGTTTAAAACTCAAATTTAAAAACGAATGTCATGTTTGGGAATAAGGACACTACGGACCTGATCCAAGATACCTGTTACCAAAACTTAACATTACCTGCCCCTTTATTTGGGTCAGGGGGCGACAGATGAACACACACATACACACAAATTTTGATTTAATTGCATAATACGAGCTCACAAATAGTTTGTAAATAAAAGTTATGCGAAAAAAAGCATTAACAACCATATTTTATGCCAAATATGCTTTTTAAGATAGTTTTCCAAAAAAAAATTATTTCATAACAGTAATACAAGCATAAAATATAAATATATGAACTGTGTTAAAGAAAATTTCTTTTAAAAATGTATGCTTGCATATTCTATTCGCAGCTATAATTTGTTTACTTATTTTCCCTTTGCATTTTCGCTAGGAAATCTCAATACGACTTTTATCTTAGACTTTTAAACTTTTCTAAAGGAACACTATTTCCTTGAGTTATACATTTGAAATTGCGAGATATATGATTTCAATATTTCTAAGCATACACTAAGCATAAAAAGTTAAAAACGCTCGAGTAAATATATCCACAACTTTTAAGCGCATATATTTTATTCCAGCATAAAACGACTAAATTATACCATATTTTTTGCTTGATAAAGGTAGTTTAGAAAGCTTGTTGAGGAATTGTACTTGTAAGATCACTTAAGATGAATTTTTGCCAAATCCATCAGAAAAAAATAGCTATTGGAACAGCGATATTTTTTGTACTTTTTTACTTTGTTTTTGGAAGTCCTCTAGGAACTAAAATATAGTAAACTAAAGCTCCAAGATATAGTAAACTAAAGTTAAAACTAAATAAAATGCGTAAATAACACTAGGCAACAAACATTTTTCCGCATTCTAACTTAAAGTCAATTCCTTTTTTGACAAGTGTGCTGAATACTAAAAAATGATTAGATTTTTCAAATTGGCTCTAGTTTTTGAGATAAAGACTATTAGCTATTTCACTGAGAAAACAGAAATAAAAATACCAATATGTATTGAAAAAAATATTTTTATTAAGATCCTTTACCAGAACGATATAAAAGCAAAAAATGCATATGTTGTTCATCTAATTATTAAAACGAAAATTGCAGAAAACTTTTTCTGTAAGCTTTTCTGTGATGGTATTGCCCAGGAAAATCTCTTATCAAAGTACGACAGAAATCTACCGTCATTTGACGATCCCATCGACTTTGGTAACTCTTTTCCATTATTATGATGTCCTGGTGGAACCGATCTCCTTGGACCTCACTGCAATCGCCCAGAATATCCGAAATATGTTCAAATGGATGCGCAAAAATGCACTTTAATGCTCATAGTAGCTCCTAATGTGTGAAAAATTTGAAGCAATTTAGCAACTAATTCTGAATGGTCTGCTGCTTCATGGTACCTCAAAAAATGTTTGACTGGAAAAATAAAGCTTAGCCATGCTTCATATTCTATTTGTGTCATATGGATTACAAATACAGTGTCTTTTATGAGAGTATGGATTTGCGGTTCATCGAGATGCCCGCTTCTAATGTTTCCATGCTCAGGACTGGAAATGTTTGATGCACATATTTAAAACAGTCACCTGTATTATCAAGGGCTTTGATGAACTGTTTAATTAGCCCAAGCTTGATGTGAAGTGGTGCTAAAAGACTATTGTCTCGGCTTATCCGTGGTTCATAAATCACGCTTGCTTTCCTACTTCAATATTTCCCTTCAAAGAAGAGACCTTTCAAATCCAATGTTTTTCTTTTTTTTCGCGACTATCCCATAGACATATGAAACAGGGATATTTAGTATATATTCACCTTGCTGAGCAAATAAAAAATTCACCATCTTCAAGTGTGGGGGTTAACACAACGTTTTCGTAAAGAACTCATATTTTTCCAAACAAAAAGCACTTTTAAACTCACAGTAAGACGTGAACTGATATTTTCAAGATCTGATACCTAATTCGTAAAATTGTTATGCCTATATAGGTGAAAAAAAATAAAATTTAGAAAGAATAAACGAATTTATACATCTTTAGGAGGAAGTTTAAATTTTTTTCATTGATATCTTGTGTTTCGTTTATCTTGACAACCAGAGTCAATCCAAAAAAAAAAAAATAAATAAATAAATAAATGCATACTGTGTATGTCTAATGCAAGTGTTTGCAAAAACCATTATCAAAATAAGTGCCGCAGTTTTTTAAACTTTTTTAGTTCCGTAGTATAATGCATGAAAATCCAATGCTTGTTATCTACGGAAGTAGGGTACATTGAGAGAAATTAACACACAATTTTTCCTTGACGTATCCTCATGGTGAGGGAAAATAATTATTGAATCAAGCATTTTGATTTTCTCCATACATGACTGAAATCGTTTGCAGAAGTGTTCACTAGTTAAAAAGTTAGTTTAAAATTCACCACAATTTTTTCTTATTCTGACTTGAAAGCCAATGTCTCTGGTTAACGGAAACTTAAAAATAATTTTTGAAAAATATAGTGGCTGCTATTTTTTATATAGTGGCTGCCATTATATGAATCACGTTTGTTTTACACCGTTTTAATTCATTAAAGCGGCTTATTCAATAAAGCGGCGAGTTTAATAAAGCTGAATAGCGCACTGTTTTCGA